>JAYESA010000011.1:165761507-165806824 GCA_036927795.1 Iris macrosiphon | reverse complement strand
ATATATATATATATATATATATATATATAAGCCTTTCATTTTATTATATATAATTATAAGTATATATATACTATATACTAATATATATGTATATATATATATTTCAATTCCTGCATTTTTCTTTTCTTTTATATATATGTATATAAGTAAATATATATATATATATATATATATATATATTATATATATATATATATATATATATATATATATATATATATATATATATATATATATGTATATATATATTTATATATGATTTTCATTTTTACTATATATATATATGCTATGTAAATATATACTATATGCTAATATATGTATGTATATATTTATAATATCATCATATATCTTATCATATATATATATATATATATATATATATATATATATATATATATATATATATATATATATATATATATATATATTGAATATATATAAATTAGTCTATATATATATATGAATATATATAAATTAGTATATATATATATATATATATATATATATATATATATATATATATATATATATATATATATATATATATATATATATTTCAAACTCTTGCATTTTTATTCTTTTCTTATATATATATGTATATATGTAAATATATACATCTATATATATACCTATCTATTATATATATATATATATATATATATATATATATATATATATATATATATATATATATATATATATATATATATATATATATATATATATATATATATATATATATACATATATGTATGTATGTATATGTATATTTCAATTCCAGCTTTATTTTCTTTTTATATCTATATGTATTTATATAAAATATATCTATTATATATATATATATATATATATATATATATATATATGCTATATAAATATATACCTACTACTATATATATACTATATCTATATGTATATATATATACTCTATATATATATATATATGAACCCTATATATATATATTGGCTTATGTGTATATATTTACATAAGTATATATATACTATATTATTGTGCCTTTATTTAAATTATATTTACAAGACCTGTACGTCTTAAACAGAAAACATCTCCAGCATAGTCAGTGACCCCCTGTCACAAGGACTCTCAGTCTTGACAGTGGGATCAGGTGTCCAACACAATCAGGAAGTAGGCAAGTATACCTTGCCAAGTTACTGTTTAAATTCAAATGTTGTTATATGCTATGTTTTTCCTGAATTCCATATAACTGTGAGTACCTGAGATTGCCTCAGGTACAGTCAACAGATACGTTGACTTATAGCATAATTAACTTAGTCTTTACAGACCTACCAACATCTGTGAGGGTATCCTAATATCCTCCTAGACCCTATCACGGGAACACGCAATATGATTGCAATACATATTGGGATGCGAGCTGCATATTTGATTAGCTACCAGTACGTATGACATGCATCACGGCTTAGCATAAAAATCAGGAAAACTCAGGAAAAGTACGACTTGGCATTTAGTTACATTGGGCGGGAAAGATAACTAGTAGACGTATGGGACACCCCTCTCCATGAGTCTTTATCCTTCGTACCATGCTCCTCGGAGATGGTCGATTGCAGAGCTACCCGTGTGTCCGGGGGCATATGACACATATACTAGCCAGTCAACACGATTGGTGAATTAAGTCAGCATATGTCAAGCCTACACTTTCCCATGCGTATTACAAGGTCTTTACTTGCATTCACATAGATGGTTAGCACCCTGTATTTATTTATTTATTCAGTATTTTTATACCTGGCATATTATTTTCCTGTATCTTGTTATGTCCCACTGAGGACCTGGTTCCCTTCCAGATTTAGACGATGCCTACTACCCCACGGTGTATGGTCCAGGACAGGAGACTAGGCATGCCACAGAGGAAGAACTAGAGGAGACACTATCAGAATCTACCTGATCCTAGCAGCTTGTTCACCTGGAGATGGAGCATATTTTCCTTAGATAGACGATACTTTAGCCTATCTTATTTTGGCACTATTATTATCTTTTGTAGTGGGTTTGTTCCCACAAGATGTGTACTATGACATTTTCAGACTCAGCATTATATATATTCAGCACTATTTCTTGACATTTTCTGTGGATGAGATAGACTTGCCTGTATTAGACTTGTAGTATTTTAGGACAGCGTAGCACGTTCCTTTGGGTCCATAAAAATGGATTAAATCCTTAGTGACGTGTCAGCTGGCCAATGCCACGTGGCCTAGTTCCTTACATTTTGGGACTGGGGCGTGACATATCATACATAAATTCAAAGTTCTCTTGTTCCCTCGTCTACCTTCCCATTTTTATTTTTTTTCAAAAGTTTCGCCCATTGCACAACTTATTTTAAATGTTCTATTCCTGAAACTATAAATTATAGGCCATCATATTCCCTCGACAGATATCTTGATTATTTTAATCTATTTTTATCTTGATTTATATTCTATAAAGGTGAGTACATCAGTATAAATAGTGTTAACCTTGGTGTAAAATCATGCTTCAAGATCTTAAAGTTTGCATGTATTCATTCGCATGTGATCTAATGTCTTCAACCTAAAGGTAGTAGGTATTATGTTGACTTAATATTACTATGTACTGATGACCATTATCTATAAGCATAAGTAATTTGAATCTAGCATACATATATAATAATCTTAAGGCTAAATTATCCTAATAGCATCCCAACTATAGTGCTTGAGCATTTTTGGTACATTAACTTTTACTATCCGATTGGCACGCAAATTTTATAAATTGCTCTTTTGAAGCACATTTTGTCAATTTCGAAGCACATTGAGACCACTTAAAAAGAATACCCGACAATACAAGAATTTAAATTATGCTTTTGTACTATAATATATGTCTTTGAAATGGTCCCGATGTGCTTCAAAATTGAAGCAATATACTTCAAAAGAGCAATTTATAAAATTAGACTGCCAAAATCGAATAGTGGTAAGTTAAAGTGCCAAAAATGTTCGAGTGTTATAGTTGAGGTGCCATTAGGGTAATTTACCATACCCTAATGGCACACCCACTAAAGAGCTTGGGCGTTCTTGGTACCTTAACTTTCTAATGCTCGATTTTGGTACCCCAATTTCATAAATTGTTCTTTTGAAACATCTATCTTCAATTTTGAAGCACATAGAGACAACTTCAAAGACATATATTATACTACAAAAGCACAATCTAAATACTTATATTGTCATATATTATTTTTAAGTGGTCCGATGTGCTGTAAAATTGAAGCAAGGTGTTTCAAAATTAAAATAATTTATAAAATTCGGGTACCAAAATTTAATAGTGGAAAGTTAATATGCCAAAAATATCGGACCGCTATAGTTGGGGTGTTATTAGGATGATTTAGCATAAAATTTTATATAAAAGGAGAGCAAAAGTAGGTTTGGATGTTTTTGTTTGTTGGTTCGTTATGACTTTTCGAAAGAATTAAGACACAGAGACAACCCTAAGTGAAAGCAATTTGGACTTCACTTAAAAAAAAAAAAAAATTTATTCGTCAACTTATGGAATATGGTACAAATAGTCTCATCAACCTTGTCATTATAATCATTGAGAGTGATAGCAACAAAATTCTTGCATAAAACTTGGCATGCTCAGAGCATCTCCAACCCTATTGTGGGTTTGGAAAAAAGTTAGGGTTCGAAAAAAAATTATTGTCACGTAGGGATCCATTGATCTTCTGTCATCCAGTCGAAATCTTATACCTCTTCTCGGTAATAATGATGGGCCACTCGAGTTCGGTGAGTCGTCATGGTTAACTTTATCCATATTAAAAAGGAATCTTATATTTGTTTTAACGATAATATGTTTTATCTGATTGTTTTGTCCCTAGTTTTTTCAACTCAATCAATCAAAACTCTCATTCATCCATTTCTATCGTCACATGTCGCTCTGTTAAAACCTTTTCGACGATGGATATTATCGGATCGAGAGGGTTCATTGGTGAAGGCGAAAACATAGAAGAGGAAGAGAAACTCAAGGTTGAGGTTGTGACATCATTGAAGAGTTGTGTTTGTCGGAGCTTGAGGAGGGAAGGAAGACGAGGGAGGTTCTCTTTGGGAGTGCTCTAGTAGAGGCTTGCGAACAACGAAGAGCCTGTAGCGCCCCGTTCCCCCCGTGCGGGGAGCGCGGCTAAGAACCACAAACGGTATCGTTAGATCGGGATAGATTGAATTAAGAACTCGTCCTCGTTATGGATTTGTTTCTTCGGAATCGATTCCCATATTCAGTGGACCGTGCCCCCGGGATCGACTTATCGACTTCTCTGCTGCTATCTTTTATTGCCTCGGTTTTCGATGTCGCTTGTTGCTTTCGTGCTTTGAGCTGGTTTTAGGATTTGCTTGTTTTTCTTGAACGGTTTCGATGGTCTTCATTGTTTTCGTTCATTGACATGCACTTCTATTCCGAGATTGGAAAGAGAGGAAGAAGTATTAATCGAGCTATTCATGTGCAGGTGAACGAGCAGTAGGCGGCTTACGAGCGGAGTCGTGAAGCGTCTTTTTCCTTCTCCCTTCCAACAATCCAAGTGAGTGGCTACCAACCCGATTATCTAGCCCTGCTTCCAAGCTTCACGCCCTAAAATCTGCATTCTTCTTTGCCCCGATCAAACGATACCAAGTAATAATAAAAGAAACCAAGATAAAAGATAATAGACTTGGTTCATTATGCTTGTCAATAACTTCATGAACGGATACTAAACCATATGCTTATTCGTTTGGAAATAAATCATGAACTGTTGCTTGTCTTGTGCAAATACATGTTTCATACTCGTGTTGCCTGAAGTGCATGAATGCTTAACAATTATTGATATGTCTTGTGCTCGTGTTGCCTCGAAGGCGTAAACTGATTGTTTAAGATAACGTATTGTTCGATCATGGACAACTTGTGCACAAGGGTAAGTTCTGCGGACGGTCGCTGGGGCACTGGCACCGTTCCGGTCCGGGCGGAACTCGTGTGTAGTCATTGTGTGCTGGAGGGGATGGCTTGCAACGCATCGTGTGCTTGTCGTGTTCTCGTTGCATGCTATCCTGTCCTTGACTATGTCCGTTATGGCACCACGCTAGTGATCATCGTGTATATTTAAACCTGTTGCAAACTAACTTGTGTCTTCGTGGCAGGGAAGGCATGGTATTGTGCAGGTGATTCAGACTGGCAGGTAAAATCCACCGAACGGTGGCAAGTTTATTTCAGTATCATATATATATACTGTTGCTTGTAAATGAACTAAGGCAAGATATAAACCCACCAAAACATGCATGCTTCATTAAAACAACGTGTTGATTGGTATAGTTCGGCTAGCTCGCCTTCACCAGTATGTTTCGACATGCTGACCCTCGTTGAAACAGGTTCTCCGCACCAAGGCGAACCGAGCGAGGAGACGAAGTCGTCTTTCCGATCCAGTCCAGCTGTTGGCGCATCTTCACCGCGCCCCTTGAAGCATTTTAAAGTCAGAAGCTTGCAACTCTTCATACACAAATGCAGCTTCGTGGCAAAGTCGTCCTCCAGCCCGGAGGTTTTTATCATTTTGAAGTTTATAAAGGGATGTAATGTACATGACTGCTATCTCATTTTTAGTCAACACTTTTGTAAGCCCGTGCGACATATTAGCTGACTCGTTCAGGAGTTTGCAATAGATGTTCATTATCAATAAAGAGAACTTTTCCATGTTTCAAATCTGTGTTTCAATTTATCTGCGTACTCTGAATATGTGCTTGCTATGCAAATCATTAAAGCCTTGTGCGGGCGCAACCCCAGGCCCGCACGACGGTCACGATTCGGGGGACACCTCAAACGATTATACGGAATCGGGTCGTGACAGAGCCCAAACGAGGTGCTGGTCGTGGCGATGTTGACTTTGCCACAGAGGATCAAGGGGAGGGTAGGTCCCTAATCGGAGGGGGGGGTTGCTCGCAGTGGCCGGTGATAGTGCCAACTAGAGAGGAAGGAGTATGAGAGGTTGACTGATAGTAAACATAAAAGTAGAATAAAATGAAAAGTTCTTAGCAAACAAGTTGTTAGAGCATCTCCAACTGAGTTTGGAAAAAAGTTTTTGCCACGTAGGAATGACAAGTTTTCATTTAAAAAGTTATTCTTCAATGCCAATATTAAATAAATTATGAGGATGACATGACATAACTTAACAAAGACATTGTGAAGTTGATTGTCTTATTCTAGACAATGCACTTACAATATCTTTACCTCAACATCATCAATTATGAATAAAAATATTTATAAAAAAAAATTTGTTTAAAAAGTTGAAAAAATATTTTTTATTATCTTTTTAATATGTTTGTATTGAAAAATATTTTTCGGATTTTTTCAATTTAAGTAATAATTTTTTATATAATTATATATAACGGGATAAGTTTTGGGGAATTGCGGGGGGGGGGACCACTCGCCAACTCAGTTGGCGAGTTGCTGGGCTCGCCAACTGAGTTGGCGAGGCACCCTCTTCGAGGGCCCGCTCGCCAACTCAGTTGGCGAGCCACATGCTGAGTTGGCTTAGACCCGTTGCACAACGCTCGTTTGCTCGCCAACTGAGTTGGCGAGTAAGGATCCGTTTCACAACGGCTATTAACAACAACGGCTATTACAATCTCCCTCTATAAATTACCTATCTCAACCCATTCATCTCACACTCAATCTACTTCCTCTATTTTCTCTCTTCCCTCTAGCAAAGTCTCCAACACTCTCTCTGTCTCTCTGCCCGCAGCTAAAGTTCATTTGAGGTTTTCTGTAGCCAAAGTTCTCAACCGTCATGGATCGTAGCGTAAGAATTGTATGCTCGCACGGCGGTACAGTAAATGGGTTAAATTACGAAGGAGGAGAAAGTATTATTTTTTCAACTTATCCGAATATTAGTTTTGAAAATATACGTAATCATATTATTGAACGTTGTTCTATTCATTATGATTTTATTTTGAAGTCTATTTTTGGTTCTAATTGTTTTTTGATAGATAGTGAAGATGCATGGAATTATATTCTTGAGATTAATTCACAATCACGGTATATAAAAATATATGTTATTAAAGTAGCAGCAACCTTAGATAGTAGAAATAATGAATATTTTTCTGAATATCAGCATGTTACTTCAGGTGCTAGTTCTTCTCAACAAATAGTTTCATTTATCCAAGAAGGTCATTCATCAGATGAATCTAACCATGATGATGATAGTGACAACGACGAAGGAAATAGTGATGATTTAGTTGAAAATGTAGATTATAGGGTAGATGATGATGTTGTAAAAGCTATCACTGATGAATTATTTAAGGGACAATCATTTTCTAGTCGTTCTTACTTTAGAAGCTTTATCAGTAATTTAGCAATTAAATATAATTTTAGTTGTTCAGCTAGTGATATGAATAATGCTCGTGGAATTATATATAGTTGTGATCAACCGAATTGTAATTGGAGAGTATATGTCAAATCTATTGGAAATGGCGATATAGTTAAAGTTAGTACATTAGAAAATCGTCATTCTTGTTTAGGAAGACTTAGTACAGGACGTCATCGACTAGCTACCGCTTCATGGATTAAGACCATGATAATTGACATTATTAGAGATAATCAGTCATACAGTCCATCACAAATTGTTAAAGATATATATAGGGAGCACCGTATACAAGTTAGTTATTCCAAAGCATGGAGAGCCCGAGAGACAGCATTAGCTGAAATTAATGGTAGTTATGATGAGGCATACGCTAGTCTTGAGGAGTATTGTTATAGAATTATGGAGACAAATCCAGGTAGTACATGTTTTATTAAAACTACCGAAAATAATAGCTTCCAACGAATTTTTATTTGTTTTAAAGCATGTATTGATGGATTTTTAAGTGGATGTTTACCAATTATTAGTACTGATGCTACATTTCTTTCGTCAAAATATCAAGGTATCTTATTTATTGCTTGTGCTCACGATCCTAACTATCAATTATATCCTATAGCTTATGCTGTTGCTGAAGGTGAGAATAGTGATTCTTGGTCTTGGTTTTTAAATTCTCTTAAAATATCTTTTGAAAGTTGTTTTAATGATTGGAGTTCAATTTCATTTATATCTGACAAGCAAAAGGGTTTAATAAATGCTGTTCGTGCTATTTTTTCTGCATCTTCTCATTTTTTTTGTATTCAACATTTTAAACAAAACATGAAAAAAGTTACAAAAGAACCAGTATTTCAACGCTTGTTAGACTCGCTTGCTAGATCATATAATAAAACGGATGCAGAGAGTGTGTTTGATATAATTAAAGCCGAGAACATAGTGTTGTACGATTGGCTTCTTGGTGTAAACGATGAAAGTCGTCGATTTGAACATTGGATAACAGCGTATGCTAGTTGTCCTAGATTAGATATTAACACTTCTAATCTTGCTGAATGTTTCAACAGCTGGATTAAGAAATTACGAGATAAGCCAATAACAACACTTCTCGATGGTATTAGAGCCAAGATTATTACACTTCATGACAATCGTAGAAAGTTTGCTGAAAATGTTGACACAGATTATTGTCCGAAGATGTTAAAAAATATGGCTTCTATTATCAAAGAGAAGAACCACCTAGAAATATTAGCTATTGATAGTTATAGGTTTGAAATAATAGACCGGGCAACAAGTAGAACCTATATTGTTAATATAACTGACAGATCTTGTACATGTTTAAGATGGTACCATACTTATATACCATGTATACATGCATGTTTTGTTTGTAGATATTGCAATATTAGTATTGATAGTTTTTATCCTGCAGTATTTTCGACGGCTACCTTGAGGAGTGTATACGCGCAAAATATGGAGCCAATTCCAGTTCCCTACGAGATCCAAGGTCCTTTGGTAAGAGGACAAATTGGGGTGCCAGATGTAAGACGCAAAGCCGGAAGACCAAAGAAGAACCGCATAAAACTCCGGGAATCATCGACAAGAGATCTACGATGCAGTAATTGTGGTGCTATGGGACACAACCGAAGAAGATGTACTAGTCAACCGAGAGAGTAAAATGTAATTGTTCAATACCCAAAAATTTATATAAAAATCCATTACAAATCATACAAAAATTGCAATAATACAATGTTTACAATTTTCTACTATTCCTCGTCCTGGTCTTGTTGAGTTTGGGTAGGCAGCGGTGCTGATGGAGTCGAAAAAAATTGTGTGAATATCTGGTAGCTTTCATCTCCAGCAGTCTCGTAACTCGGTCCGGCTCCAGGAGTCTCGTAACTCGGTCCCGCTCCAGCACTCTCGTAAGTCGGGTAGGCTCCAGCATACTGGTAACTCGGGCCCGCTCCAGGATACTGGTAACTCGGGGTCGCTCCAGCATACTGGTAACTCGGTCCCGCTCCAGCAGTATCCCGTCGACGACGACGAGAGTGTCTCTGTCGTACTAAGCCGGTCGGATAGTCCGGTGGAAGACGGGATTGTACCGGAGGCATTTCCGGTTCCGGTCCAATACCCAGATGCCGAACACGAGTAACAAGCTCCCCCATAAGACGACGAGTCACATGTTCCTCCATATGAGGTTGTTGTAAATGCTGCTCGTATACCCCACTCTGAAATTTGAAACATGTAAATTAAAATATTTATCATATCTATGTATATGTATTTTTTAAAGTATAATGAAGTTAAAGTATAATGAAGTCATACCAAATCATTCATTCCATCAATAAAAGCACGCATAGTAGAATCGTCTAGGGATCTAGTCTTGAACCTGGGCTCCTCATAGTGGTATACTCGGTTGCTCATTAGAGGGCATCCCCACCATTGTCTGTAGTCCAGGCTACCTATGTCTGCAAAATATAAACAAAATTTTAGCAAACTATTTACACTAAATCAATACGAATAATGAGTAACTTATAACTTACATTCCTCACGAGAATTTAGTCTATGAGACATGTCCCTCACACTATAATTCTCGAACCGATTATTCCAGTCAGTAACGAGACCAATGATTCGTTGGAATGCATTTGATGTCTGATAACCGACTGTCGGTGGATCATCAGGAATTATTGGGGCCATTCCGAATTGCCGAAGAACACGGTCTGCCGGATGGTACATGGTGAACCGATCATATATAATATGACATCTGTGTAAACTAAATGCATAGGATGTCATCTTGATTTCTGGAGCATCGGGTTCACATATGTACGGTAACCAGGTTACCTATTTAAAGATATTTTAAGAGATTAGATGTGATGTTTATCAAATTGGCATCTACGATCAAAACTTCAATAATTTAAAGATATTTATTGCATATTTAAAAATTACCTCATTAGACCGCAGTGTATCAAATTGGCTTCGATATAGTGATACAGTCCTGTATTGGTAGTGTTGATAATCCACTACATCTGTAGGCCAGCGCATAGCAACTGGAAATACTCCATCACCACTGAGAACGCTGGTAACAGGCCTACCAATATAGAAGTGCTCGTAGGACCAGAACTATAAAACAAAAATATGACATTAGTACAAACATAATTTGCGTATAAAATTACTTTAACTTTTTAGGGTCTTTCATTCATACCTGTATCAGTGAAATACATCCACAAATACTCTTGCGATTGCATCTCACAAATTCTGTCAAATTGGCGTATAAAAACGCAAGAGTAGCAGCTCCCCACGCGTGCTCAGTAGGTTTGGTCAGATCATCCAAGAATGGTAAAAGCTGCACATTTACCATATTTCCCGATGCATCGGGAAATAAAATTGCACCACATAAACAGAGCAGATAGGCTCTAGTGCAACGAATGACCTGGATTTATTAAGTGTTAAACAAATTTATTAAATTGCACCACTAAATTAAGTAATAAACAAATTTACTAAAAAAAAAACATACCCGATTTTCATGTACATCAACCACACCATCAATAGTTTGATGTAGGTCTATAAAGTTGCCACGGAGCCATAAAAATTTCACATAATTGCCGTCTTTTAGACCTGGAGGAGGGCTAACACCAAGATAACTCCGGATCAGATCAGATCCCTTTAAGTGCGGATCAAAATATATAGCGTTACCTTTAATAGGTAACCCTAGTATATTCGCCACATCAAAAAGGGTGATCGTCATCTCGCCGAATGGGAGTTGAAAAGTGTTGCGTTCTGGCCACCAACGCTCCGCAAGGCTTACAACTAAATGAAGATCGTGAATTAAATATCTAACACGATCTATATAGTGGAATCCAAAGGATTCCACCAAAGCCTTTTGAGCTAGATTAAGCTCCCACGTACGATAATTCCTTTCAGCCCGCCAATGTACGTGGATCCGGGTTCGTAAAGCATTATCATGGTCGTATAACTATAAAAATTATATGCATTAATAAAGTAAACATAGGCATTCTAAAAAATATATACATTAATAAAGTTAGCAACTTGTAATTTCAAAAAATACCTCGCCAGTAAAAATCTGAGTAGAAATGTGCTCTTCACGTTGCTTAAGAATAAGCTCGGTAGTCGGTCCGCCAGGAATACGACCGTCATTGCGGGTAGCCATCGCCAGTAAATATCAAGAGGAGGAGTTTGGTGTAAGGAGGGTTTGGGGTAGGAGGAGAATGAGAATGTTGTGAGAGGAGTGTTGGGTGGGGGGGGTGTTTATAGGAGGACAATTATAGCCGTTTGGATTATAGCCGTTGGACAACGGCATGCAACGTTATGCGGCTCGCCAACTGAGTTGGCGAGCGGGCCCTCGAAGAGGGTGCCCCGCCAACTCAGTTGGCGAGCCCCTCGCCAACTCAGCAACTCGCCAACTGAGTTGGCGAGTGGTCCCCCCCCGCAAATCCCCAAAACTTATTCCGTTATATATAATTATATAAAAAAATATTACTTAAAACGAAAAAATCCGAATATTTTTCTGATCCGGTCTAACCTTTTGATAATATAATTTTGCCAGGTAGAAAAAATAGTCTTTGTAGTTCATGCAACAACAGTCCAAACCAAAGCTGCTCTTACCTATAGCTGCTGCTTCTGCTGGATTATTTGCAAAGCAACCACAATCCAAACCAAAGCCTTTGTTTTGCTCTTTGAGGGATTTGTGACTCTCTCTTTCATCAAAATCCTGACAGTTTCCATACAGCGGAACTCCACTTCCGAGCACCCACCGGAACCCTACTCTTCTCGGTACCAATCTCATCAGTTCCTTCTACTGCTTATGTTCTGTTGTTTTTTTCTTAATTTGCTTCGATTATTGATTGTAGTTTCAATTATTACTAAATACCTGACTTTAAATCTAAGAATTCGATCAAAAAATGGGGGGAAAAAATTTCATTTTTTAAATACAAAATAATTTACGGAGAAGCTTTTGGAAATTCCATTGTTTGCCAAATTCTACTTCTTGAATTTGGACTCTGATCATGGTTCAATTACGCAGTTTGAGTAATTTTGTTCGAGAAAGTGGTGATCTCGATGCTGCATGTGGTTTGTAGTTAGTGGTTTTGTGGGAAAAGGCACAGTCTTTGGGCTGGTTGCTATGTTTGGCGAAGGTGTTTGTTAAAATGGGAACGACAGTTCACTTTTTAGGGAAGATAACCGATGGATATTATGCCATAACGCCGAGAGGTGGGGAGACTTTTGGTAACTACTAGTATGATTTAGAGATATATTTATGTATTCTCGGAGTTATTTAATTAGTTAGTGACTCTGTTCTTAAATGTTATATAATTTGAGATTTTGATTTTGAAATTTGTGATTGCGGTGCAAAGACCAAACATAACCCCTAGATTTGTTTATTCCGACCGCCTTCGTTACTGAGTCCCAATCCGACCCGCAGCAAAGCTATCAATTCGGTTCAGGCTTTACTGTTGGTTTTTATCGGGGCACTTCATTTCTTACTCGGACTAGCCAGGATTGAGGCTAGTCCAGTTTAGAGGAACTTTTACTTGGGACAACATTTTCTTACTAGGGGTTGTCCATCCCCCCCCCCCCCCCCCCCCCCCCCCCCCCCCTCCCTCCAAACCCTTCCAAACCAAATCATTCTAACTTTCACTCTCTCTCTCTCTCTTTTCAAAATCTTAAACTTCTTCCTTCTCCACCTCCTCCATTTCCTTCATCTCCTCCAAACCCCTAATTTTCTTCCCAATTCTTGTTGATGTCCAAAATATCAGTCTTTAGGTTAACTTCGGACTATTTTTTGAACTTTTGAACCCAAGTTAGGGATTCAAAGTAATGAAATTTGTCACAGTCGCGGGTTGGAAGAACGCAGGACTGCAGAAAATTTTGACAGTCCTGACTGAAGCATGAACTGTCAAAAAAATTTACAGTCCAAACTAAAGCCCGGACTGTCAAATTTTTTGACAGTCATGGCTTTCCAGTAAATGGCAAAAATTTTGACAGTCAAAACTAAAGCCAGGACTGTGAAATTTTTTGACAGTCCTGGGTTCCAGAAAGCGGTGAAGGGTACTTTTCAATCAATGGGAATGAATGTAACCGATTAAGCCTCTATTTGATGGATAACTGCTTCCAGGAGATTGCAGTGCACATACACGTGGCACAAAATGCATACAGATCACGCGATTGCAAAAAAAAATGTAGCACAAACATGTGTGTGCAATCTAGCTTAGGTACCAATATAGGGACCTGAATATGTATGATATGCAATACAGTAGCAACAGATAATTGACCAAGATGATGCAAAGTAAGCTAGTTAACCTCACTCATTATCTTTCTTTTACCCTTCTCTTGATCCTTCACATGCTCAGTATGCTTCAAGATACAAAGGGTGGAGTATCTTGTCGACCACTCATTTTCTGTTTTTTTTTTACCCTTCTCATGATCTCTTCACATGCTTAGTATGTTTCAAGATACAAAGGGTGCTCCCATTATACATAATTAGCTGAAACCAAGCTTTGAAGTTTGAGCCTTTGAGAAGGGGGCAGTGGGTCCAAAAGGCATGCAAAGCAGCATGTACAAAGTCCCAAGCGTCACGCCGGGCATCTCAAAAAAGAAGAAGAGAAGGGTGTTAGTGACTTTTGACGACAGTGCTTGTGTTTATTACAAACTTATTGTACTACCAATCATTCGGTCATTCTCACCTGTAAATCAGCAACCTCCATTAGTAGTCCTTGTCTACAGTTTGATCATTTACTTCAATGGGAACATAGGCATTATTCCCTCCTGTTACCTTGATTGCTGACATAAACAAATTGTACTAACGGAAGAGATCACATATGTTTTCAAAGGCAGTACGATAGGAATGTCAATTTTTTTTACAGTCCTGACTATTTGTTAGGACTATCAAACATTTTGATAGTCCTAGCGTTAGTCAGGACTAATGTTTGACAGTCCTAGCGTTAGTCAGGACTAACAAAACTTTTGATAGACCATCATCGTTCCCGTCGCGAATGTGGACGAATTTCCGAAGTTCAAAATCCTAGAACGGGTTTGAAACTTCAGAAATCCCCCCAAAATGAATCATAAATCAAATTTTAGTCCCTAGAAGATAAAATCCATGCATGAACATGAAATCCTAACATATTTGAAATTTGGGAGCGGAAAGAAGCAAAATATGAAAAAGGGGGAAAAACATAAAAAGTTGGCTTTTATACAATGTGGTAAGCTAGCCCCGAGTAAGTTTAAGCTAGCCCCGAGTAAGTTTTCATAGTGGGAAATGAAGCGCTCCGATAAAAACTCTTGTTAAAGTGGGAACGATAGTTTGTTTTTTAGGGAAGATAACCAATGGATATTATGCCGTGACGCCAAGAGGTGGGGGGATCACTTGTAGTAACTACTAGTATGAAATAAAGAGATATTTATGTATTCTCAGAGTTACTTACTTAGTTAGTGGCTGTTCTTAAATTTTATATAGTTTGAGATTTTGATTTTGAATTTGCTATTGCGGTGCAAAGACCAAACATAACCTCCGGATTTGTTTATTCCGACCACCGTCGGTGCTGGAGAAGGGAGTCCCAATCCGACCCGCAACAAAGGTATCAATTCGGTTCAGGTCTCACTGTTGGTTTTGAAGCATGAGAACAACACGCCTTCCTAATTCGATTCGGATTCGTCCCGATTCCTGCAGGTTCTTTGCAATCATTGGGTATATTCGTTACTAATATTATTGCTTTTAGTATAACCTAATTCGAATCTCATCGGTAGTCATGACTTGAGACCCATTATGATCTGTTTAGACTTGCCCTGTGTCAATAACAAATAAAGGTGATGTTGTATAACTCCGAATATTTTGTGTTGATGATCAACCGGGAGGGATTCCTGACAATGCTCCCTCTGACGACCAAGTTAGACCGAAATCTGTGGCAGAGAAAGAAAGGAGTAGGAGGAAGAGAGTAGAAAGAGTCTATACCTCATTACGAGGTAGCATGGGGATATTGCCATGGGTCTGTCATGTGGAGAGGAAAATCCAGAAGATTTATCACATGATCGTGCCAGAGAGAGTCCATGTCTCCTGCCAACCTCTACTACCATGTACAGAGGGACATATAGGTAAAGCAAATAGCCCATGATCGGCCACGAGAGTTCATCTTTTATTTGCTGTCGACAAGGGATGTTCCTCCAAATATTTAAGGTCTCTGCCATTTTCTGCATCTCATAAAATCTCAGATGTCAGTTATCTTATTCTGGAGTCTGGACCTTATGGTTTTTGTAGTATACTCAATCACTGGTGATTAGAGGGCTTCAGTTGGAGCGACGATAAGGCTTTGTGTTGCATCATGGAGGATGCAGGTTCTACTGGCGGAAACATTAAGGTTGCTTACATCTCGACCCTCCGCAAGTCCTGCATTAGCGAGAGCCTCATGGCTTTTGGATGCCCTTTTTACTCGAGCAATGGTGTTTGAGATACATAGTCACAGTTTACAAACATCACAAATCCTCTGTGAATCCTGATAATATTTGACTTTCCTAGGTCTCCCTTCCATCATCTCAATACTATAAATCGATGGAACATCCTTGGACACACTAAGAGAAGGTTAACCTCTATTCAACTTGAAATAGCCTGAAATTCAATTCCATCTAACTCTATGTTTCATAGTTTCTTCTTGAGCTTCACTTGTTGGGGAGGCACAATCATCTCAAGTTTGATCATAAGTCATGACCCTCTTTGACTATTCACGATCATCTCTTGCTCTACCATGTCTAATGAGGCATGATGTTACGATCTTTTAGTCTCACATCAGTTAATTGGGAACTCGATGTAGGTTGATAAAACCTTGGGATTACTTCACCTAATGAGTATCTTTTAGGATGAGTTCTCCCAAGGTTCATATCAAATGGTATCATAGCCTACACCATGATTCTCGGTTGCAATGTTCGATGCAGGTGGTGACGTCGGCATTGCATTGTTCATTTGGGACTAGAAGTCTAGTGTAAAGCAAGCCTGTATGGACATTGGGACTGCAGAGCGTGGTGAATGTCATGATCCTTTAGTCCCGCATTGGTTAACGAGCGCATTGGTTAACGAGGAACTCAATGTGGTTTGATATAATCTTGGGGCACTATTCACCTAATGGCTAGCTTTTAGGTTGAGTTATCCCAATGTTTGTATCACATGATAAAAGGTTAACGTTGTTAGGTTAATTCATATATCAACCATCAATCTTTACAAACTTCTGGATTCAGACACTCACTCCCTTACCACGCTAGTGTTGAATCTAGATGCTACTAGATGCAGATGCTAATATATTAGACGATATTCTCAGTATTTTCACTACAGTAAATGATTTGGGGGTCTACATAAGAGTATTTAATATTTATGTGGGTAGCTGGAATTTTGACCCATATTTCCCTCTCTCTTGCTCTCTTTTCTTTTCTTCTTTTTTGTTCTTAGTATTTTCACTACGGCAAATGATTTTGGGTTTACATTAGAGTATTATTGTGAGTAGCTAGTAATTTCGACCCATATTTCTCTCTCTCTCTCTCTCTCTCTCTCTCTCTCTCAACTCTTTACCTGGTTCAAGTTCAGTTTAAAGGAAGGGAACAATAAATCAAATATTTGATTGAGCTTTTCTTGAATGCATTAATTTCTATATTTTGTTGGCTAATCTTTCTTTAGAATCCTTTATAAGATTTAGGATATGTTAGTCTTGACATTTTATGTTTGAGATTGTTAGAATTGATTGAAAATTTTGTAGATGACATGACAGTAAAATCCACCACACTTTTATGGGTCAAAGTGTTGGGCTATTAAGAAAGAACATGCCCAAAAGATGAGTGTAACTTACACTAGTCTTGAAATGGATGAACGACAATACATTAAAATATAATTTATAATGAGAAATGAACCTAAGCGAAGTTGGAGCTGGAATCGAATAAAGATGAGATAAATTTTTTGAGATGGTTCGAACATGTGCAACACATACCAATAAATGCATTGATTAGGAGTAAAGTGCAAAAAATTCATCTTTAGATATGCATCTTTCACAAAATAAGACCCAGTAGATAATTGCAGCAATTAAACCATTCTGCAAAATATATTTTGATCAAAATGCTCCCCCCCCCCCCCCCCTCTACTAACCGTTTGGAGTGAACGTTAGTGGCTGGTTAAATTTTTTTTTAATGAAATACCCAATATCCCTCCCTCCCCTCCTCCCCTCCCCACCCGCGTTGGTCGTCCCCACTCCCTCTCCCCTCTCCACACTCCTCCCCCGCACTCCTCCACCCGCGCCCCCACCCGCACCGTGTAGTCTCTACTACCGTTGTTGCGCCGCCACTGTTGTTGTTGCTGCGTCGCCGCCGCTGCTGTACCGCTGCCGGAGAAGGAGGGTGGGGGGAGGGTTTCCGGAGAGGGGGGGGATTTTTTTTTTCGCGTGGGTACAATCGTCATTTCAGGCCTAATTTGACGTCCGTTAACGACAAAAACCAAAATAGATGTAAACTGAGCCAAAATAAAAATACGAGAATTTTTTTAAACTAAGGGTCTTTTTTTTGCAAAAATGGTAATCTAAGGAATTTTTTACACTTTATCCTACTGATTAGCAGTGTTTTGGCACCGTAGCGTGCCAAATCCAGTCATTGAACCAGTTAAGCGTCATTTAGACAACAGTCGAGAATTGGATAGATTGGAATGACTTACGGCGTCAACCATAAGTTTGATTACATTGGCTTCAGTTCGTCCACCCGTAATGGAAAAACGATTGGTGGGAATATAGGCCGATATATCTCCAGCTTGTCTTTCAATGGCGGGTAAGACGGTTAAGCTATCTGCGTTTGTCTGATCCGATCGTTTAGTGGCTTTAGCAGCTCATTACATTAAAATATATGGGAATGCCCATAAAATAAATAATTGAGTGTGAGAGCCAAATGAATTGAAAAATTCATGTTTGGTTCGGGAAGAGATTATGGAAGTTGTGAAATTAATGGTAAGATAATCTACTTTCATTAAATGATTTACTAGATAATCGAAAACAGAAGATTTTGAGTACTATTTGAGGCCTGTGCAATGCTCCGTCTGTGTGTGCACACGCCGAAATCTCAGGCTCTTCATTCTCTCTTTTGTTATGCTATTTTAACCCCTTGACATCATCACCATTTTCCCCTCCATCACAGACCCTTACCTTCTTCTTTTCCACATAAAACCCAATCCTAGATCCACCATTACCTAAATCAATTCTTGCACAACAAACATCCAACCCAATCACCTCTTATTGGCCGCGTTAATTGGTGGTTACCACTTGCAACTTGCTTGCATGCGGATTTCAGGATGCTTTCTGCAGCCGTCCACGCACTATAATCGCCCACACACTATAAGGCTCCTCCTTGTGTTGCCAAATCTAAGATATGAACTGTATCATCCGCAAGTTATCTTTCTTATTTGTGCACCAAACTTTTGATGCAATGCACATGATATAGTCCTACTTTCACATGCGCACACTCGTTACTGCTATCATGTCCAAATGCAGCCACAGTCGCGTACTACTGCAGTTGTCCGTTTTAGCAGTCTCTGCCGAACCCGAACCCGAAGCCATGCACTACTGAAAAACTGCTTTCGTAGTTTCTGTCACATACACATTTAAATAGGGGTTATGCATCTTGATTATCTGCGTCTTACAGTAGATATTGCTATCCATCTTGTGATTGTTATTACCGTCAGGCCGTTAACAATAGATTTAATATTTTGCTGTTTTTTCTTCCTCTTAAATAATATAGTAAATCTAATTTCTTAAAATAGTTTAGTAATCTTATCTCAGATTTTCTTAGTTCCTTCTTGTCTCACATTTCTCCTTCCTGCAGCGCCTTTTCTCCGTCAGCGTTTGAAGCATGGCGGCAACTATTAGGAATTCCGTCGACTTCTTTGAATCCTCGGTTCATCTAGAAGAAACCCACTATCAAGAGGGCTTTAGAGATGGTTATAGTGATGGATTGGTCTCGGGAAAGGAGGAAGGTATGGAAGTGGGATTGAAACTTGGTTTCCAGGTGGGTGAGGAGCTAGGTTTCTACTGCGGCTGCGTCGACATATGGAAATCAGTGATCCGTGTGGACCCAAAAGCATTCTCGTTGCGCATGCAAAAGAGCATTGAGCGGTTAGGGGAGCTGGTGGAAAAGTATCCTCTCTCCGAGCCAGAAAATGAGTCGATTCAAGAGATGATGGACGCCATTAAGCTAAAATTCAGGCTTGTTTCTACGAATTTGGGGGTGAATTTGGAATATAAAGGGTACCCAAAGTCGTCAAAAAAGGAGGTGGAGGATATTTAGTTGCAAAAGAGGTGCTCTTCACTACATAATTATCATGTTTTACTTTAGTGTTGAGTTATAGTACGTCTTAAATATCATGTTATAGAAGTGTAACAAAATATCCAATGGGTCTTTTGTGCAACTCATGTGTTTAGAGGTGTATAATGAATATGAATAAAGGTTTCTCTGGAGATTTCATTTCCATTTATCGGTTTGCAGTAATAATTCGCTTTTGTTTGAAGAAATGCTCAGTTACCTTGGAAACATATGTGCACCTACCCAAGGTTTTTGTCTCCGCAATCGCATAGATTCGAAAATTAAGAGGTATGATATTTGATCAGTCATATTGGCGTTTGATGTGCTTCTGGTGCTATCTTATGACTATTTTATGGCCTGGTACGCAGAGGAGGACTCGCCTGTGCCGACCGAGATTGGAGATCTTTCCGAGGGTGGGTGGGCGGAGGATGTACTGGGGAGGTGGCCAGGGATGGCGCGTGGAGGAGGTTCCATTTGCTGTGGGTGTGGAGTCCAAGTCATAAGAGCATGTCGAGCTGAAATGGAAGAAATTGGAAGAGCCCTCTTTACAGAAGCATGGCTATGGAAATGGAATGAATGAGAGAAGGAATGGGAAGGTGTCCATGTTGTGATGGGAGTGCTCTCATGAAAGACTCCTGGACACTTGAAGAGGACCCAAAGCTTGTTGCAAAGCACGGTAGATTCTTTTTTCTTTTCTTTATTAGATTTTTTTTTTTTATGCTAACCAAACATATTTGTTCTTTAATAGGTAACAAGACTTCTATACACTTTATATGCTTGAAAGTGCAAATCCAAATCATCTTCCAAACAGCCCGTTGTTTGGATTGATGTAGGCGGGAGGAATACATTACATACGCAACCATGCTTGAGTTGCCAAAATGTGATTGGTAACAATTTTCTCTTGGAAGTGGATATAGAGTTTTGAGTATCTTCTGATAAGATTAAATAAAAATACACCAGAATTATTGACATCGCACTTTCATTCCAAACGGTTGTTCTATGTTGTTGTCGATCGAGAACCATATTGCATACTAAATATGGAACAATCTTGTAAGTACATTACGTTATGATAATTTTATATATAATTCTAAGTTCTATGTCCATCCAATTATTTATAGATAACTATATTTTATATATAGTTATAAGTTCATCCAATTGTTTACTTTTTAGGAGAGTTCTCGTATGTTAACGGTGATCAACCACGGCAAAATGTGCAATACATGGGGGTTTGAATTTTTCGGAGACGACGTCAAGACTAAAATCAATCCCACCGTTTTATAAAATTTGGGTAAATACTCATATTTGATGGTGGACAATGCACTCATATCAGCATCTGTAGAAAGATGGCATCCAGAAACCATCATTTTTCATATCCCAAGGAGTTGATGATTACCCTGGATGACGTCCATCATATATTGGGACTTAGGGTTGATAGTTGAGTCATGATGAATCACACTTTTGACGAATCGAGCATTAACTTTTACGGCCATATCGTGGATTATGTATCAGGCTGTCTGGGAGTTGATGTGACGAGTTTTACAACCCTTCAAGACTTCAAGAAGTCGTATGAACTTCCTTAGAAATATTTGGAGGAGACATCCGATGATCCGGACCCTGGAGTGGATAATAGTGATAATGTGGCCCGTGGATATATGCAGTTCATCTTAGGGGCTGTCGGCATTCCGGATAAGTCTGGAACGTCGATACATGCTAAATATCTCTTGAATTTTGACGACATAAACACGGTGGAAGAAATATCTTGGAAAAGCGGTATACTAGCATACATTTACCGCGAGCTTGGTGGGGCATCCCGCCTCGGTTCCAAGACAATATCTGGATGTCAGACTCTACTCCATGTAAAGATATATCTTTGACAACTTGTATACATAATAGAAAATTTTGTTGTAAATTTTTTGACTAATTTTTTTCAACTTGGTTACGTGAAGGCATGGATATACAAGCACTTTTCAACCATGAAGTGGGCTAAACTTAACCGAGGGTATGACGAGCACCTTCCTAGAATGTGCAGATAGAAGCCAACTAAGGAAGATGCCAAACGTCCACACACATTGGCCGCCCTACGGAATGCACTTGAAGATATGACGATAGAAGAGGTGAATTGAGACATAATTTTTTTATGTTTGGTAATAATTTACTAAATTACGTTATGCTAAATTTCATGCGTTGCAGATAGTTTGGAATCCATATCGTGATTTGCGACAGAATAGTCGTCCATTGCAACCAGTCACTTTATATCACGATCTGATAAGTTGTCATGAAATCGATGAGTCTTATATGCCCGATAGAGTGTTTCGTCAGTTTGGCTACGTACAAACAGTCCCAAAGTGCACATTGAACATGATAAGTGCTTCGAGAGGTACAAAACCCCTAAACTATATTCCTGCGACGTTCAACTGGGTCTCGGACTTCTTCACTGAGTGGCAACGTCACGTTATTAGATAAACTGAACGACAAGCAGCAGTTAATATGACGGAATATAGCGACGACTACATCACCTACTACGCTGGTGTCGGACTACCTACGTTGTTCAAACGCGAAGGCGATATTGTGCGTGTACCATCAGATCTCCCCGCCAAATCTGTCTTTTATACTGCATTGATCAAGATGGTGAGGCAACCAACTTTCAGTTTGAAGATATGTAAATATTTATAACCTAACAAATTTTATGAATTGTCATCAATAGGCTAGAAAAGTGAAAAAGTTGGAAAGAAGTCTCGTCAGTTGCCAAGGTGCGAATTATATGGAAATCAATGAGGAGCTACAGCACATCGACAACACTGAAGATTTTTTTCTTGGAAAATAGGAAGCAACGTACAAAGAGGCGGCATGAAGTTTAGGTCATGTTTCAATTGATATGAAACTTTGCTACAGTTTGTGTTTCGAGTTTTTTGGGTTGTAATATTGACATGTTAAAACTTTGAAGTTGGTTGTAACTTTGTGTTTCGATTTTTGATTTGTTATGTTTTGTTTAAGTTGGACGTCCTAGTTTTAACTGGTTATTTTTTTTTAACTTTGAACTTGGCACTTTTATATATATGTGCAAAGACAGGAAAATAAAACTAGAACTGTCAAGACTATGGCAGTCCTAATAGCTAATGGGACTGTCAAAATCTTGGCAGTCCTAGTTTTGAGTTGACATGTTCAGGCACTTATATATATATGTGCAAAGACAGGGGATTAAAACTAGGACTGTCAAGATTTTGACAGTCTTAATAGCTAATGGGGCTGTCAGAAAATTCTGACAGTCCTAGTTTTAAGTTGGTATATTCAGGCAATTTTATGTATATGTGCAAAGACATGGGATTAAAACTATGACTGTCAAGATTTTGACAGTCCTAATAGCTAATGGGACTATCAAAATTCTAGCAGTCCTAGTTTTATATATATGTGCAAAGACAGGGGATTAAACCTAAGACTGTCAAGATTTTGACAGTCCTAATAGCTAATGGGACTGTGAAAATCCTGACAGTCCTAGTTTTCAGGCACTTTTAAGTTGAAAAAGATACCAAAGCTCAACATACAGGACTCATTGCACAACATACAGTACTTCATTTTATTTCTTTCATAGTCACTATCTATTGCACTATCACGCTACAAAAGTACAAGATGTTATATTCCATTTCTATTGCATACAAAATTACAAAACGATACAAAAGTATAAAATGTATCAATCGATTAGAATATCAAAGTAGTCCTTAGGCAAGATTTTGGGATCCTCCATCGTCATCATCTTCTTATAGCCATCAATTGTATCCATGTAAGGTGATAACAGAGACAAAATTAATACCGACCGATGACCGTAGATATCTTTTTAAACTTGAGTGTGATCCTTCGACCCAGTTCGTAGTGATTGTGTCATAATGCTTCACCATGTTCCTCCATGCTAAGACAAATTGTTCTTTATGTGGTTCTAGCCAAGAATCTTTGATATAAGAAATGCATGTCAGGTTACTCGTCTCCCACTTTTGTTTGAACATGTACCATGTTGTGTCGTAGCTGTCTTTAGTACTTGCTCGCCATACAAGACTCCAATCACTGTAGAATTCTTCGAAGCGAAGCTTGTCGATTTTACCATCCACATTTTCAAATTTACTCTTGCAATAAGCTTGGATATTTCGATTTATATGCCAAGGACATAGTAGTCTATGCACATGAGGAAATACAATATCTATAGCATTTATCAGCGCATCTCTATCGGTAACAAAAACAGAGGGCTCTTTGTATCCTGTGTAAAGGGATTGTAGTTTCCTCAACGCCCAAGTGTAATCCTCAACTGTCTCACTCTTTATAAAACAAAAAGCGACTGAAAATATTTTTTCCGTAGACGTAAACTCAACAATGTAAAAAAGAGGCATCTTGAACTTGTTAGTCTTATATGTACAATCAAGGGCCAATACGTCTGCGAAGGACCTAGTCAAGTGTGTGCAATCAGGATGAGCCCAAAACAATGAAAGGAGTTCATCATTTTGTGGATGTCTTCTATGGTACTCCACATAGTGATGCTCCCGAAGCAACTTCAATACTTGTTGCATCATCATTCTTCCTTTCATACTATTACATTTCGCTCTTGTTAAAATATTATAGATCGTCCTCATGGTTGACTTGTTCTCATATTCTTTTTGTCGCACGGCAGAATAAATTTGTTTGGGTGCAACTCCGGAAAGGAACAATTCTTCAACCAACTTTCTCTCATCCTTGTTCAACCGTGCCACGTAGGCATGACCCGTAAGTGTCTCTGGAATAGGATGATTGTGTATTCCATTCTTAACTTCGACCATCCACTTCACATCTTATACTTTTACAATCAACACCTTAAATAGACAACCACATTTTCGCGTCCGAACATTTTTCTTAGGGACTTTTTTTTCAACAACAATTTTTTTTTTCGATGCTGCATGAACACACTTCCTCTTTCGTAACCCAACTCTAAATATTTTCGGCCCGGCCGAGATCTGATCGATCTTGCAATGACAATGACTATGTTATGTCGTCTTCTAACATCTCTGCACCAATCTAATGCTTCTTCGTGGGATGCAAATCAAATATCTGTTGAGAATACACTCTCCACATCAACCCCAATAGCAAGATGTACCACAGCATTTGTACAAGGTTGGTCCTATAACTAATATAAAATAATATAAAAATTAATAACTTCAAATAATTGGCAGTTCAAATTAGGACTGTCACAATTTGTACAGACTAATGTATTGAGTAGACTGTCAAAAATTTTACAGTCCTGAAGACTATCAGTATTTTGACAGTCCACATAGTCTATAGAACTGTCAAAATTATGACAGTCCTATATTTATATAGGACTGTCGAATTTATGACAATCCTTACATGATGATTGTTGACTATCGAAATAGGATTGTCATTTTACGTACCGTAGGTCCTTCGGAACAACCGACATGTTCTTCGGAAGGAACGGAGTGCATATTTAATGGATTGCATGATCCGACTTCTTCATCGAAGAGAATTTCATGCATCGCTCCTACAATAGTCGAATAAAACTAAATAATTTGGTGACAATCAAATGCTTCAAAAACTTATTCATCGTATGTTATCGAAGACATACCGAATTTAACAAAAAATATTCGTTAGAGAATCATCAAATCAGAATTTTCTTCCACTTGGGACCACAACAATTAAATTCCAAAGTTAGGTTTAGGTTTTAGGACTTGAAGAGAATGATGGATTCTTTATTTGTAGGTGAAAACGAAAAAAAAAGAAATGGTTTTACTTATATAAGTTGGTATGGTCAGCCCTAAGCAAGTTTTAGGAGTGACAAACTTGTAAATTTTAGAAATTAAAAAATAGACAGCCCTCAGTGTTCTTTGTAGTGCCTTTATCACAAGCCTTGTTTTACCAACCAAACACAGGAAAGATGAAATTTGATACCTCATGGAAAAGACGAGAATTGTTTTTCCTTTTTAATGTTTGGATTGTTTGGTACAGGAAAAAAAAATCAATATTTCAATAATATTCTTATATTTTAAAATAAAAATAATATCATAACACATTTGACTAGGACTGTTATCGTCCTAATTTTTTTGTAATAAATGATCCGGCACTGCTATTTTGACTGTCATTGGTAGTGAGCACTAATGGCCCACACCACTATTTTGACCGCTAATGGCCTGCACCACATGATGGCCCCACCCAGTTAGAGGTCTGGAATTTATGACGGACGGACCTGGAACTAGCAAAGGGGAGGCCGGAACCAACGAGAGGGGTGGAGGTGTGGAAAGGTCACGTCAGCTGCGGACCATTACGATCAAAAACAAAACGCAATTTTCGACGCACACACTATTTCCCCTCGATGCCTGTCCATGGCATAGTAGGATTTGCTTTCCAAATTCATAATCACCGACGACCATAACTTCTTTCACCAGCCAGCGGTACTGTCTGACAAAAATAAAAACGAATTTCAATGCCATGTAATTGCTAGCCAAGAATACCCTGGACCACAGAGCTGCTGGCTGCTCTCACACAATGGGACAGTTCTAATGATCAAACTGATGCATCAAATAGTACGCTTTCCATATACTATTACCAACGTCTAGTAGTGTTAGCACACGGATCAAATTCTTTGGAGCAAATAAAGTCTACGCATTAGAGGTACAAAGAGGCACCGAAACATTTGGCCCATTTATGCCGAGAAAATATAAAGAACAAAAACCAATTCCATATAACTTGGCCAAAAAATAAAAAAATAAATCAAACTCTTAACCTGGAAACAACCTAGACATGAGCACAAATAGGGAGCATGCAGGTAAGATACCGTAATGTAGGCCAGAGGTACGATTAAATTTTGGCCAGGAAACAATGGTGTCTTCCAAGCCCACAGCTTCATAATGATCGGGAGGAATTAACCATAAATAGTGTCAAACTTTCAATTGAATCCTCAGTAGGGTTTCTTCTCATATGAAACTAAGCCGCTGATCCCTCCCTCAACTTGTGCAGCCCCTGTCCGGACCTGGAAAATAAAGACAGATTATCCACCAAAACCAGTGACTTAATTTTGAAGTCTTGAATGTGATGTTAACTAAATGCCTCCCAAAAGAAAAGAAAAAAGATCAAGCAGATTATTTGTTTCATGAAAATTGACCACACTTACAGGATCTGTGCAAGTATAAAGAACAGGCACAATTTTGCTAAGTTAACAGTTGGTCCGGTTACTTGCAACTGAAAATGCTTGTGAGACTGCAGCATGAGACTCTTGCATCTACAATTATAATTCATGATCGCTTGATTACTTGCAATTAAAGTGCAAGGTTCCAACAACCGACAAATTCAAATACATGCTTTTGACTAGATTTACTTCAAAATACTTGTAATTCATGTTGGTAATTGTAATTGCAGGTATGCAGAAGAATGAGGTCACCACCATCTTCCAAATTTCAGAAATAAAATTCGGATTTTTTTATATATAAACTCAAATTATAATTCAAACCAATTAAGTACAGGTGGTGAGATTCTTGGCCAATCCTATAGTTGGGACCCTTCCTTTTCATGCCCCAAAATATAAGAGCATAAATTAGACAGGAATAAAAACATTGATATGTAAGCAGCGTCGTTTCCAACTACAGTTAAGATAGTTTCAATTTTCTTTAGGTAAATTAATTGCCAAATCAAACACAACCAGCCTTTGCATTGTATCTCCTTATCTTAAGCCACAATTTACAGATGATCAAATTAGGATAGGACTTATGAATGAGTCGTAAACAAAAGAAACAAGAAAAGGTACCAACAAACAAATTGAGTAAACATGAATAATTTGTAAGTACAAGTTCTGTCTCATACCTCCATCCTTAGCACCTCTGATCTTAGAAGATTGTGAGCCGACTGCAATGAGGACGCACCAAGATCTTGGAATCCTTGTTTGACTGCTTGCATTGTGTAAGGAATGAACTTCAGAACGGAGCCTTTGTCGGCTACTGCGCCAACAACTCCCTGAGCAATTTTGAGCTTCTCTTTATCACCCAAATAACGAGCATCACTTCCCTTTGTCATAGCTTCGAGGGAGCCCATGCCCCTATACTTCTTGACCCTGTGCCCACCCTATTAGAATAAACTGTTAGATGACAGAAGGGAACATCGACTATGATAATGCTTAATCCAAAATGTCAATTTTAGCAAGTGTTGCTAATTGAACCCTAGTGCAGTAAATTGTAGACAACTGTAAAGATGCTTTAATTGCCATACAATGTAAGTATTCAAAACCTGTCAATGAAACAGACTACTCATTTCAAGATCAGTAGTCAAGACATATTTCCGTTGGGCTCTCAGGCTCAGCGACATTGAATATACTTGTGTTACCAGCACCGGTCAAGTATTCAAGTCACTTCAATTTTTCTGGGTCAACAAAGAAACCAACAGTAGAAATTATTCTCATGTCTACAGAGGACATAGCATTTTCCTTATCGGCACTACAGCAAATTCTTGAGACATTGATATCTGGTCTTACAAGGTTCAAAATCATGTGAATACTGAATGGGTTTAACGTCAGTAGCCTTGGGAGGGGAGGAAGAGGCTACGAGTTTTCATATGTATGTTTTAATAAGTTCAACATCTTTCAGTGATTTGTATACACGTTTCTTCCTCTTTCTTATAGCCTTCGCTACACATTTCCTCTCCCCTTACAACCAGACCCACACTGCTACCCTCAATATCACCTATAAAATATGCCATCTCTATCTAACCTCCAGTACATAAGATGCACTCTCTAAATTGCAACCAGCTTTTAAAAACTAGAACATATCCTTACTTCCTGTATATATGTAATGTCGTCCAAGTTTTAAACAAGATGATAATTGAAAACGGAAGTGACTTACCATATTATCCATTCTAAAACTCTTATGGTGGCCTCTAATATCAGAGTTAATAGATAAGATAGATTTATCTACTTACAACCAGAAATGCAAAATATATTATTAGAAATAAACCATTTCTATAAATACATAATGCTCTAGTTCCTGTATATATGTAACGTCCACCAAGTTTTAAACAAGATGCTAATCAGAAATGGAAGTGACCTACCATATTATCCATTCTAAAACTCTTACGGTGGCATCTAATATAAGAGAGTTTCATAGTGAAATAGATTTACCTACTTACCACCAGAAATGCAAAATACATTATTAGAAATAAACCATTTCTATAAATAAATAATGTTCTAGATCCCACATGCATTCTTGAGTTCCTTGGTTGACCATTCTTCCTTGAATCTGAGTTGCCATTTTGTTATCTTCATC
The DNA here is from genome assembly GCA_036927795.1 of Iris macrosiphon. Classification (NCBI taxonomy): domain Eukaryota; kingdom Viridiplantae; phylum Streptophyta; class Magnoliopsida; order Asparagales; family Iridaceae; genus Iris; species Iris macrosiphon. The sequence goes on along the minus strand of JAYESA010000011.1, from coordinate 165,777,897 downwards.
TAGGCTTCAAACAAATAACCAAAGAGTTTAACAAAATTTCAAATACACAATTTTGTTAAGAATATAGGAAATAATGAGCTACTATTTTCTAATATCACATCATAACCCCTGAGGAGTGGTCCAGTGGTAGGCACTGGTAAGAGAGAGGAGTGGGTGTGGGTTTGAATCTCAACCCGGATAAAAATTTAATTGAGATGAGAGGCAATCTTGGTGCTAGTAGCCGAGGACAGGACGGTCACTAATAACCGTCTTGCAACGTATCCACAATGTTATTTTGTTGGTATGTTCACTAACATTTTCATATCTCGACATTTGAGAGAGTATCCAATCCATCAACTACGTATTGCCTCCAAATCTAGTACCTCTCTTCAATTCTCGTACATTCGTTCAAATAAAAACTATGGTCTATTAGCATGCCACATACATTGCTAGTTCATTGGCAAGTACTAAAATTGCAAGGTTCTCTTGAGCAATGTATGGACAGATCAACATCATCTTACCTGAAGACCTTTAACTATAAGAAAATTTAATGTTACACTAAGCATACTTATTTTGTGATGACAAAAATTTTACATTCTTGAGAACCACATCTCCGAATAATGTTACATGGGGATACCTTCCAATATAGTATCACATTTCTTTGGACTTTAATGTAAGTGGCATCTAATTACAGTTTCCTGTCACCGGCTTTCTATTTTAAAAAAAAGGTACTTAAGACGATACATTGGAGATAATATACAATTTACTGGCTATTCTACACGATTATCTAGTTTGACACAGAGCCAAACATGAATGAGAATAGTTATGTTATTTTTTCTCCAATAATTTGGTGGTTATGCCTGTCAATATTGCAGTGCCAGGTGCCCGATGTGTATGTGTTATACCGCAGAACTTTGGTACTCAACACGACACGAATATGGGATGATATGGACATTATCAAATAGGTACAAAGTAATTAATTATGTTGCAGGAATACGGATGCGGACAGATACAGACACTATTTTGCCGTGTTTGTGCAACATAAGTGGTCTATTAGCATGCCCACATACATTGCAAGATCATTGGCAAGTACCAAAATTACAAGTTCTCTTGAGCAATTGATGGACAGATCAACACCATCTTCCTTGAGGACGTATAACTATAAGAAAATCAAATGTTACACTCAGCATACTTATTTTGTGATGAAAATAAACTTACATTCATGAGAATATCATGAAATGAAGTTACATGGCAAATGGGGTAACCTTTCAAATAGTACACAGTTCTTTCAAATTGATGTAAATATCATCTAATTACAGTTTCCAGTCACTTGCTTTCTATTAAAAAAATAGGGTACATAAGACAAATCCCTTGGAGATAATCTACATCCCGCTGGCTAATCTACATGATTATCAGGTTTGACACACCTCCAAAGATGAATGAGAATAGTTATGTTATTTTTCTCTCCAGTAATTTGATTGCTAGGCCTATCAATGTTGCAGTGTCAGGTGACCGATGATAACGTGTAATATGGGAGCACCTTGGTACTCTGTGAACATATACTCGGTAAATACACACCTAAACTCATGTCAAATATCTATATTAGATGTATACCAGTATTCCTGTAGTCAAATAAAGAAGATCCAAAGCAAATGTTTCAGCAAGCTGTAACCAGTACATCATGTTGTCCACTTCCAACTCGTTTATTCGACTTTGGCAAGCAATTTTTTTATGCAAGTTTGTTATGAGGATACTGAATTGTGAAAAGGTTATGATAAACTGATTGTTTCTTGACCACATAAATCGTTGATGAAGATAATATCATCATTATCCAAGCCTCCTTCCATCAGAATGGGGTCAGCTATGGGGTACAAGAAAGCTTCATAAAGAATTGACAAAGTTTTTATGACATGTTGTTGACCTGAAGTCAACCTCTATGTTGCAGCCAAATTCCTATCGAAGGTTGGTATGAGCATGAGAGGGCCATGCCATAACCTAGACGGCCAAGTTGACAGGTAGTTGACCTACCTTTTGCCTCTGCAGTTTAGACTCATGCAACCAAGGAGCATCCTCCAAGTTCCTCTCTAAACTATGAAGAGTCTAGACGAAGAGGTAAGATGATACAATTCTCTATATGGGAATTGCCTTGATCCCCATGACACATTAAGTCTGCAAGAAGATAATAAATACCACTAAATTCATTTACTAGCAGTTGTGCTTTAATTTAATGACCTGTGTGAAATGGAGTAACCTGGGAACACAACAAGTGCCTAATGAGTCGGAGGAGGATAAAAGGCGTAGATATTAGACGGAACAATTTGGGCACCATCATGATCTGTACAAGCTTGACCATGACGATGCCTAGCAGATGACTCTTTTCTCTAAGGCCTGAAATACTGTAGAAAAATACTGATGTTATCGTCATGTGTTTGACTTAAACATATACATAGATAATGGCTCTCTCCTTTAATAGTATGATAGTTTTGATTAGACATTTTCCCATCGAAACTTTGCATGTGTGGTGCTTAATATCTTGTCTTCTCACTGCCTCATGCCAATACTGATCCAGGAGAGTCATGTGTTAGTAGCCAGCCATCAGCATCTCTATGAAATGTATGCTTAAAGAAACACTTGAGAGCATCCCTCTGTAGCGAACTAACGTCCCAGAGGAGAGGGAGGACCCTTAATAGATCTAAATGAACAAGAAAAGAAAAATCCAGACAAGCTAAACATTTCAGCTCAAAAATCATTGGGCCAGCTCGATGGTTTGTCTAGTAAGGAAAGATACAGAAGCACTTTCTTCCTTAAACAATGAGGGGGGGGGGTGTTGAGAGAGAGAGAGAGAGAGAGGATCAGAAGATGTCTCTAAGTGAGCTGCTTTGTCACTGTAGCAGAGGAGCAGCTAGGAAAGATTCAAGCATTGTGCCTGTGTCAATCAAAGGGTTGTTTGCTAGTTCCAAAAAAATAACTTCAAGGTGGCAGAATCCATAATGGAATGGGTCCAGACTATCACTAAATCAAAACATTTGCTCTCTTCATCATCACAATAAAAGTAGAAGGTTCCAGTTTCCTACCCATTCATGATGAAAGTTCTACTGTTCATGATGAAAGGTGGTAGAAAAGTGATTGCTCTATTAGCCTCGCAATTCTGAAAGGTCAGAATCAATGATACTTTTTAGCATGTCAACAACCTTGTAAATGGTATTGTTGTGCCTGGGTCAATTAAAAATTATCTTAAATTTATTAGGCACTAAAATAGTAAAAATATACTTGTCAAACAGTTGTGGTTGTGTATCGGTAACATAAAAATGAAACCACGTATATTAATTATGGTCTAGCTGGTTCCTTACTTCTCCATAATATGTAAAAGCATTCCACACTACAGCATTAACTTCTGCTAGGATGGGAAAGTATAACTTAATTCTTCACATAACATAAATCATGGAGTTTCCTCCAGGACATCTTTTGCCAACGAGTGTTATTAAACGCATCCATGTTTTCATTATGTTTACCCCCTCCTTATTTTTAGGAGCTTTGACCAGCTTTACATTTTTTCAAAAAATTAAACTATCAATTTATCCCCCACAACTAGATTTTAAAAAATTTAAAATAAACCTATATTAATTTTTTTAAACTTTTGATTGAAAATCTAATCGATTCTCTCTTTTTTGAGAGAACTGACATTTGTCTATTCTTCCTTCCTTTAAAAAACAAAAAAAGACCCTAAACCTTCTCTACATAAGATTTCACCATTGAAATTTTTAATAAAAAGCAACATGTCAAACATTCTATCCATGGTGAAGATAAAGACAATCTCGGAGAAAATGACCAATTTTAGCTTTGGAAGTTGAAAAATATAGAAACATCATCGACGAAGATGACGCTGATAAAAAAAATCCATAGACAAAGTGTTTTGAATATTTTGATTCAATCATTTTTCCTTTATTGTTGTTATATAAAGAAAATAGATGTGAGTTCCCCTTTTCGCACAAGAAAATGTTTCGTACATAAATGAGCTATTAAAGCTCTACTGAGAGAAGGGATTTTGAAAGCAATATGGCCATTATGCTTATAGTTTTGTTTTTAGGCGGCAAAGAGTAATTCGATTCATCATAAATGCAGATAAATTATAACCATGACCTTCAACTATTACCTCTTTGGAGACTGGATTATGTTCTACTTATTCTTTTTCGTATCTTCTTCACTAAAATAAAAACAAATAAGTACATAATGCAATCATCTTGTTGACATAAAATTAGCCTTAATGATCATTTTATTTCAAGTGGCATGGAATCACTTAAGAATTCCTTACTACAAGTAATCAAATTTGTATGGGCTAGATTAAGTTGTTGGAGCTTCGAACGATGCTTGCAAGCTGGCATGGTGCGACAACTTTGGAAAACGGGGTCGGCATATGACGTAGTGGAAAATTAGAGAATGATAAAACAAATTACAGGAAGCTATCTTGTCACAGGCGACGCCTATACGTGCAGTGTTGGAAAAAAAAAAGTCTCGACCAGGACAACGTTCCCCTTGCTTAGGCAATAGTAGCCTAGGGTTGTCCAGGGGTAAAAAAAATAAAATTTAGGCGGTAACTTTTTTATGGGTATAAATGTAATTTTTCTACTTCAATTTTGATTAGCTTAATAGGGTTCTGGTCCAGTGTTCTTCTGTTGCTGCTTTGCAAAAAAAAAATATATATATAGGAGAAAAAGAACTCCAATCTAGCTGCTCGGGTTAGAAAGACGACCAACAAGTATCTTCTTCTTCTTTTTCTTTTTCTCTGTTTTTTTTTCTATGTTGCTGCTTCTTCAGTTCTTCTTCTTCTTAAATTCTTCTTCTAAGTTTTTTTTAAAACTTGTTGATCTTATTGATTTCTTCTGTTGCTACTTCTTCTTCTTCTTCCGTTCTTCTCTATGTGTGTTTTTTAAACTTTTCGTTTTTCTTAATTTCTTCTGCTACTTCGTCAGTTCTCCTTCTTCAGTTTTTTCTTAATTTCTTCTTCCACAGCTAATGAATATTAGTTATTTGCTACTCAAAAGAGTCAAAACAACTACTTCAGTGGTTCACTTGTTCCCTGAAAGATTGCAGGACAATAGAACCAACATGTTCATGGGTGGCACCTAGGCGCGTCTAGACGAGGCAGGAGGTTTGTCGTCTTGCCTTGCCTAGCGCCCAGAACAACATAGACGGAAGAAAGTTAATGGTCGGATCACTCTTGATATGTGAGCTGACGGACAACATAGCCGAGGGCGAAAGATGCGACCAAGTGAAGGAATTAAAGAATTAAGAAATATAGGAGGTAAAGAGAGAAGGTAAACTGAAAAACGTAAACTTAACAAAGTCAACAAAAGGAGTAAAGTGAATAAAAATAGAGATGCATTTAACAACACCCTTTGCCAACATATCCATGACTATAGCAACAAGGTGCAAAGAAAAACTACATTTAACCTTATAGACCGAGTAGCTCTATCAGATCTGTTTGTTAGTCTTTCTCTATCTCAACATATAAATATAATGGAGGCAGAAATTAACATTGGACAGGGCGAAGATGTTTTTATTGCGACCGTTCGCTTCAATCATGGAATCATGTACAATAAGATATCCTATCGAAGACTTCTAGACATCCACGAGTTTAAGTTTCTCCCGGTTATTTTGAATAAATTAAAAATTAAAAAATGTATCTCTCTATTGAAGCAAGTATGTAATCTCTAGTGTAAATGTACTTTTATTTTCTTATTATGTTTTTGATACTTTATAAACTTTTTCCATTTATTACTTCTTGCTATGCCTTTAGCTTTCTGCAAAAATGATCTATTAACATAAAAAGAATAGCATTGCGGGTAACAAAATCAACCTAGTTAAAAAGTATTGACTGATAGATTTAAAATAGACAGTAAACTATATAATCTCGCCTTTATCTTTGAATGATGTAGGTCTTTCAAGCTATGAATCCGTATTTGAATATCAAACAATGAAGAGCAGTAAACAGGAGCAGCAAGCATCAAACAGAATTCTGCATACCTCACACCAAGTGTCATATGCTACGGATTATATGCACAAGGCGTTATACTGGAATAATAGGATGTAAAACATTTCATACTATAAAATCTTTAGATGGAGATGCCATACCTGATATTCATATTGCCCTGGAGCCTCATGGCTACCAGCTAGAAAACCACCCATCATAACTGTAGACGCCCCTAGTGTCAAAGCTTTAACAATATGCCCAGAATTCTTAACCCCCCCATCAGCAATAACAGGCACATCATGATCCTTCGCATAAGATGCAACCTTGTAAACTGCCGATGCCTGTACCAACCCATATAATGTTATTATAGCTGGAATAAATCATCTAACTTCAGTGTGAAAGGAATGCCTAATAAAATGGTAGACCAGTGCCACGAGGCTCCTGTTATTGCAAGGTCTAGGAGGGTCAAAATGTACGCAGCCTTATCCAACATATGGAGAGGTTTTTCCGCGACATAAACCAACATCCACCTAGATGCATGAGCCAGAACTTACCATCGCACCAAGTGACACCATCAATTTTTATCCAATTCTAGAATAACAGTGTCTATCAAAACCAAATAATTAAAGATACGTCACATAATTCTAAAACCAAATCAACACAAGATCTAGAGGGACCCGGACAAGTGTTGTTTGTAGTTACCTACTACCAAAACCTTGCATTTTTTTGTGTGTTCTCTCTGTAAATTACAACCTGTCTACAAGTGTTTAGCAGTATAAACCAAATCCTGCAGGGGTAAAAAGTGATCACCTGTCCTCTGCCAACCGCGCAGACTTCCTGCGTGGTACAAATGGACCCAGACCCCATACCGACCCTCAACCCATCGACCCCGGCCTTGATCAAATTCTGCGCCTGCGCCATGGTGACCACATTCCCCCCGATAACATCCACCCCAGGATAACTCCTCTTCGCGAACCTGATCATATCGAGCTGATAGCAAGAGTTCCCCTGCGAGCTATCGATCACCACGACATCCACTCCCTCCTTCACCAGATACTCCAGCCTCACCTTGTCCTCCTCTCTAGTCCCGATCGCCGCTCCGACCAAAAACCTCCCGTCCGCCCCGACCGACGGCACCCCGAGCTTCGGGTAGCCCTCGATCGCGCTCACGATCTCGTCCGTTATAAAGTTGACGATTTCTCCATCGCAGTCCACGACGGGGGCGAGGCGGAGGCCTTCGCCCGCGAGGAAGGCCGCGGAGCGCGCGAGGTCGTAGTCCGCGGGGACGGACTTGGGGAAGGGCTTCATGTAGGCGGAGACGGGGGCGGAAGAGTCGGAGGCGGAGACGACGCCGAGGGGCTTGGACTTGGAGGTTCCGTCTGCGGTGACGATGGCGAAGGAGGAGGAGAAGGCGGGAAATTGGTCGGATGGGGAGAGGAAGAGGGGGTCGGCGACGAAGGGGAGGCGGGAGGCCTTGGCGAGGCGGAGGTGGGAGGCCTGGAGGGGCGGGGGGAGGTTGGAATGGAGGAAAGCGAGGCCGCCGAGGGAGGCGACGGCGGCGGCCATGGAGGACTCGGAGACGGTGTCCATGGGGGAGGCGACGCATGGGAGGGAGAGGGGTAGGCGGCGGGAGAGGCGGGTGGAGAGGTCGACGGAGTCGGCGGGGAAGTCGATGTAGCCCGGGAGGAGGATGAGGTCGTCATAGGCGTAGGAGTGGGGGGAGGAGAAGAGGCCGGCGGCGGAGTAGCCGTCGGAGGAGGAGGAGAGTGCAGAGGAGCCGTTCATGGCTGTGGGTTTTTCTAGGGTTAGGGTTTGGGAATGGCGGGCGGAGGAGGAAGAAAGAAGAAGGAAGAAGGGGTTGATTTGTATGAAGCTAGATTTGCGGCGGGAAGACGGGCGGTGGGACCCACCTCACTTGGACTGGGAGGCTAAATCAATCTACGGTGGTCCAACGCCAACATATAACCTAAATTCGGTGAGAATATTTACTATACTTTATCATTCATTTTAATAACCAACATATAACTTCAACAAAAATTTATACTTTATCATTCATTTTAATAACCAACCAACATTAAAATTTAGAATTTTTCACTCCTTCAAAGCACTGAAAGAAAGAAAGAAAGAAAGAAAAAAATTCGTTCTACTTCATCATAATGGGTATACAAAAATATTGATTTTCAGATATTTTTTTCCACTCGGTTTTACTTCGCTGAACTAAATAGCCCTAAATAAAAAATACGTTTGGACACAAGTATATAATAAAAAAAAACAATTTATAATGGGTTTGGCTCATGTGAAAATAACAAACCCCCCCTCCCCCCTTTCATTACTGACTCGTTTTCGAAACCAAAATAGATTGGTGTCATCATGGGGTTCCAATTAAGTTTTACTTATACAAAATGAGCTCATGTGGTTGGAACGGGATCATCATAAAGCCTCTTGAGCCTTACTATTCTACAAAATAAGCCCATACACTCTGAACATAGAATCTAAATTTTTTGATGAACCTTATATTGATGCACTAAGACATCTCCTATTGGGTCTTATTATTCTACAAAATAAACTTCTATATTCTGAAACGAGAATCTAAACGTTCGGATGAACCTTACTATTGATGCTTTAAGAGATCCAAATCATTACTAAGTAGTTACAGGACCCAAATACAATTTATATATACTAGTCATCTACATAAAAGTTGTATATGTAAAATAATTTGTTCTTCCGTTATTATTGAAAAGTAGTTTAAATTATAGGCTCAATTACAACTTGATATCCTCAAACTATTCAAATTGTTCAACTTGATACCTTCAACTTTGATAGGTATCATTTGACATTCTCAATTCTAAAAATGATAAAACTATCCCTCCTCCCCCCCCCCCCCCCCCCCCCCCCATCCTCCACCGACTGTCACCACCCCCCACCGTCCCCCTCTCTCTCCGTCGCGTGCCGCGAGGATACCGGGGGACGGGGGTAGTGCAGCTGCAAGGGGTGCAGCGAGGGTGTGGGGCAGCGGGAGAGGTGACAGCCGTGGCGGAGGAGGGGGGAGAAGATGAGTAATTTCAATCAAATTTGAAATTTATGGTATCAAGTTGATACATATCAAAGTTTATGGTATAAAGTTGAACAAATTGAATATTTTAGGATATCAAATTAGAATTTAGCCTAAATTAATTTTTTTTATAGATATTATTTGAATATATTTTTAATTATAATTTGTTATAGGCATATTTCTATTTTTATTGGAATTTGTTATAAATATATGTGGTTGTAGTTAGATAATATCATGTAGTTAAATTATTAGTTTTTTTTTCTTCAATTATAATTAAACGATGATTATACGTGCGGCTTAGACGACTTTTTTTGAATTGGTTTAGGACTCTTTATAATAGTACTAGTCATATGCAAAAAAGACCTTCTAATATTGTTAAAAAATTATTAGAAATTTAAATTATATTTAATTAAATATTATTTGGTTATATATATATATATATATATATATATATATATATATATATATTTTGGATATATGTTTAGTTAGATAATAACGGATAATTAAATAATACGAGAATTTTATATTTTTACTCGTTTGTTAAGGTTTAAAAATTAATTAAAATTTTTAATTATGCATCTATACGGTTTATACAACTCAATTTTCGTTCATAAGCATCTCAACATGTTCGCCGCGACAGTTGGATTGTATTTTTTACTGTTCAAATTATATTAAAATATCGTTCATTTTGCATATTATGTTTTTTGACGCGTCGATCTGTTTTAAATACTAGATTTTAGTATTTTGGTCAAAGATATAGTTCATATTTTTAATCGAAATAATTAATCGACGTGTCAAGTCAGTTAACCAAATCACTAGGTCAATGAAGATATATAGATCGGTTCGATTATATAATTTACATAATCAACTATGTTAGTTTTAATATAATTATTTATTTGACTCCTTATCATAAAAAAAGATATATTGTATGGTAAAACATCAGATAAAATCAAATTCAAAACGTGCAAAGATTGACATAATAGAAAATATTTGAAACTGTAAATTTTGAAGGCACATTGAGAACGCTTTTCTTAGGTGATACTGGTAACGTGCACGTACGTTGCACGCACATAAAAAAAGTTTATAAATAATTTAAATTTATTATAGATAACCTTGTCTTGTAGGATCAAACCCACACAGAAAAAAAAGCTCTTCAACTTAACCACACGAGTTAGAAATATTTGACTATAGTTAGATAAATTTACTATTGTTTCATTTGCTCAATAAATCTATAAAACCAAATGGAGACCTTGAAATTCAAGACCATCAATGCAGATATTGAAGCCACCAATGAAATAATTGTCGACATCCAAAATCCTTAAATGATTCACAAATTTGTATGTAAATCTATACTACTATATAATATAAAAAGTTGAGACTTCAATGTGAAAGTAAAATTGTTCATTAAATTTGACATGGACAATTAGGTAATTAAATACATATAAAAATTAAAGAAAAGATTATTGTTTGCTTTTTTTAAGTAGTATGAAATATATGTAACACACGTGCATATATATACTAGTAATGATTTAATTAATAATGTAGGATATGAGACTAAAAGTGTATTTTTAACATCTGAAAGTTAGAAGAAAAAAAAACTCTATAAGCAATAATTTATATTTTATAAGAAATAATTCATATTTTATAAGAAATCCGTTAACTAAATTTTCAAAGACTAGTGTTTATATCAAGAATAAATAAAATAAGGAAAATGCTAAGTTTAAGTACAACCAAACCCATGTGGTGGTTGTAACAAAATGGTTGGATTCCAGTTGTAGAGGCATAGCAAAGTCCATAAAATAAAGTTAGATTTAATGTATAACCAACAATTTTGTACGAAAATAGTATAGTTGACCTAGCTAAATGACTGATCAATTAACTCACGTATTCAAAATATTTCTATACAAATGAAAACGACTAATACCTAAAAAAAATGATAACTATTTTCGAAACAGAAAATTTGTTGTAAAATTTTTTTTTAAATAAATTATTAAAAGCAACATTTTTTTTTTAGAAATTTACTGTAACGAAAAATTTCGCCAACGCAGATGTCGAAATAAAAAAAAAAAATTTACTTTAGACATTTTTGCCAACTCTGTTGGCGAATTTTGCCAACTCAGTTGGCGAAAATATGACATATACAATTTTTTTTTTTCGTTTCAGTTTATTTTGGTTTATTGCCTTTGGTTTTTTTGTTTTTTTTGGGAAAAAAGAGTGCTTTTGTTTAGTTTTATTTAGGTTTAGTTCTTTTTTTAAAAAATTGCTATAGCAATAATTTTTTAAAATAAATTATTATATTTTTAAATTTGGTTTATTTTTGCAGAAATTTTGATATACCTATAATTTTTTAAATAAATTAGGAAAAACGAAAAATGTTCGAGACGAAATAGTTCACCAACTGAGTTGGTAAAATTATAAAAAAAAAAAAAAAATTGGTAACAGTGTTTTCATCGATTTTGGGATATTTTTGAACCGATTGTTTATGAAAACCTCTACTTGGTAATTTTATATAAGACACTGGTTTTTAGGGTTTTATTATTCTATTTATGAAAACCTTCGATTGTTTATGAAAATTTCAAATTATTTATTTTATTTATTCTTGTAAAAAAAACTTTCAAAACCGCTCGTTACTCGTTCATAACCGCTACTTAAAATCACTCAAAACCGGATCACTCATAATCGGTACTCTAAAAATACCTCATAACCGTTACTCCCACAATTGCCAAGCAGATCCTTAAAGTTTCTACCGTAATCGAAAGTTAAATCGATCTTATTACGATTAGTAAATTATTTATAAATAGACAGTTTTATCGTTAAAAAAATAAAAAATTTGTCCAATTTTTAATCATCTTTATACTGATATATTATATGATAATATTTGAGGGTCCGAAAACACCAATTTTTACTCGTTAACATCGAAATACCGAAAAATATCTAAAAATAAAATGACCGAAAGTAAAATTTGTAGGTCGAAACATTATTTTTTTGCAATTATAAAATTTTTCACAGTTCGTCAAACGGTGAAACAGTTTATCCCATCGTACTTTTCGTTACAGTCATTTTGGCACAAGCTGGACCTTGTTTCGATCTCTCAGTAAAAAGTTATGATACTTTAAAGTTTTAAATTTTATATTTTTGGCTGTAACATGTGCGTCTTGCTTCGGATGAATTTTTTTTTCTACACGAATTGTATTACTCTCGTCGAAAACATACAAATCGACTTATTGTTTGACGAAAAATAATTTTCAAACAAATAGTTATGACCGCTGGAAGTCTGCTCAACGGCAGACGTAATTTTTTTAACGGCATATTTTTTTTTTACTTTTTGGATGTTCAATGATAGCATATTTTATTTTGGATGTTAAAATTTTATTTTTTTCTAATTTATTTAAAAAGTTTATTGCTAAAACAAATTTTTTAAAGAACTAAACCTAAATACTAAACAAAAGCACTCTTCTAAAAAAAAAAAAAAACCAAAGCAGAAAAAAAAATCTAACGAAATAAACCAAATAAAACTCAAATGAAAAAAAAAAAAAAATCCGTATATGTTATATTTTTGTCAACTGAGTTGCCAAAAATTTGACTGCAAAATTTTTGCCAACCAGGTTGGCGAAAATGTCACAAAGTAAATAAAAAATTTATTTTTTTAGAATTTTGCCATCTATGTTGGCGAAATATTTCGTTACATTAAATTTTTCAGAATTTTTTTTATTTTTACTAATTTATTTAAAATTATTTTCTATATAGCAAATTTTCTGTTTTCGAAATACTTCCTTCCTTTTTAGACAGAGAGTGACTAAAATCTAAGAAAATAATGATAGTCATTACACATAACCAACCAATTTCGACAAAAATGAACTATAGTGAAAGCATACTATATATATCTAAGAATAATAAAGCTAGGCATAACGTACAACAATAAGTTCTGAAAAAGTAGTAATTATAGTAGCACGGCTGACAAATGCACTTGTTCGAGAACCATTTTTTTTTTATTGAAAATGATTGATAACTAAGAGGCATAATTAGTAAAGTAAAGTTCAACCCAAATTCTAAATTCTAGATTCTAGATTCTAGATTCAAAGTGTAGAGCTTATTTTTTAGAATATTAAATTCCATCTCTAGTTTTAATTTTTAATTTTGGTTCTATCCCACCCATAGATGCTAAGAATTGGACTTTCCAATTTCTAGATTTTAGATTGTATGAACTAATTTTGTATAATAATAAGTTCCAATTTGGAGCTCAATTTTCTAGATTCTAAATTTTATACTATTTTTTTTCACATCAATTTTTGACCACACAATCTTTGGGACCGAAGCTAATTTTATCATTTCCTACTATTTTCACACAAATCTAACTTATTATACCTTTATCTTTTCTTCTTTTTTTTTAGTTTGGATTTCAAATTGTATTAGAGAGTCTCAATTACTAATTATGCTCTAACAATAGCATACTACTATCAGTCGTTACCAACATAAACCAACAAAACTACACAAAATTAAATTAAACACTTGCACTTACCTGGTATGAAGTTCCTTCATATCAATGTATTTTAATATATACTTGAAAATGGAAAAAATAGACATTACCATATAAAAAAAATCATAAAAAAATGTACAAGTAATAATTTATATTTTATAAGAAACAATTTTATATTTTATAAGAAATCCGTTACTTAAAATTTTCAAAGACTAGTGTTTATATCAAAAATAAATAAAATAAAGATATATTTAATGTATAACCAACAATTTTGTACAAAATAGTATAACTCACATATTCAAAATATTCCTTTACAAATGAAAACGACTAATACCTAATAAGAATGATAACTATTTTCGAAATACTTCCTTCCATTTTAGACAGTGTGTGGCTAAAATCTAACAAAATAATGATAGTCATTATATATAACCAACCAATTTCGACAAAAATGAAGTATAGTGAAAGCATACTATATATATATCTATGAATAACAAAGATAGTCATAACGTACAACAAAACATTTTTCATTGAAAATGATTGATAACTAACAAGAGCATACTACTATCAGTCATGACCAACAAAAACTAACAAAACTAGACAAAATTAAATTAAATTAAATTAAGTTAAACACTTGCACTAACCTGGTATGAAGTTCATATCAATGTATTTAGTTTGGAAACTATTTTCACTTTACTTTAAAAAATTTAATCTATCCAAAACATGTAAATTTATATAATAAAAGCATGAAAGGATATTTATGAAAAACTAAATAAATTAAGATTATTTTTCTTCATATTTTAAACCTAATATAACCAAACATGGGTATGGAAATGTTGAATTCATTTTTCTTGGGAATGAAAAATAAATTCCTAGGAATACAAAACATTTATCCAAACGCCACATAATGTGTCATTTTGTTCAAGTTTTTGAAACTTGAGAATAGGTTATAGATTCCTAACCCTGGTATGTATATGACTGAGAATTAGGGAAAAATAAAAGGGGCTTCATATTTCCATGGTTGTGGGAAAGTAATTCCCAAGGCCACCCTTAGGAATAGTTTTGCTTTCCTAGGAATGTTGCTTGAATATTTTATTTGGACAATAATACCCTCACTTTACTTTCAAAATTTTAATTTATCACAAACATGTAAATTTAGGTAATAGAAGCATGAAAGGGTTTCTATGGAAAAGTAAATAAATTAAGATTCATTTTTCTTATTCCCAACATAATATAACCAAACATAGGTATGGTGTAACCACCATTTTTCCAGAGAAAAATATTTTTATCATTTCACATTATTTATATTATATTGTATTTATATGTATATTTATTTTAAGCTTGGCATTGGTGCATATGTTAGTTAGATTAGAATAGACTATATGATTAGTGAGTTATCCTATTGGATAGACTTAGTGCTAGTGAGTCCAAGTGCACCAAACTAGACTTGACATGATCCTTTGGTTCAACCAATTAGTTAGTCATTGTTTGACTCATTAAATTAAGGAGAATAAGTAGAATATTCCATCCATTAGTTTAGAACCTTCTCCATAGTTAATCTCCTAATTAATTAACCCTTTATGACATATTAATAGGGGCAATTTGGACATTGTGCATTGACCTAAACCTAGGGGGAGCGTGGCCGGCCCTAATAGGAAGGGGGATAGTCTTTCTCCTCTTCATTTGTCATGTCATTTCATTCCCAAATGTGTTCTTCCCCAAATTGAGACCAACCCCCATCAATTCCACTCAAATTTTCCCTTATTATCTATTCATATTCATCATCAAGGAGGCCTAGGAGCTTGGATTGCAAGGAGCACTTCTTGGAGAGGAGATTCTAGAAGCTTGTGTCCATTTCGTGTCCACCCGAAAAAGTTTTATTGGGATTTGACTCCCAATAGGTACAATCCCTATTTTCTTTCAATTTTATGGTTAATTTATGGTATTAGACCCTTAGGAATCCTTCCATGGCTAAGGACTACCCATAGGAAGAAGAACTAGGTTCTACGGAGCCATATTGTGATAGTTATATTAACTTTTGTGGCCAAATTGGGAAAATTTTGAATTTTGTGCACCAAGTGTTTGAAGAAATGATTCCTTGATAGTTTTAGAGAGAGATTCATGGTTTGCCAGTGTGCACGTGTCCACAATTGGATACAAAAAGTGCGTATCATGATACGTCGTGATACTGAGTTGTAGGAAGGGCATTTGTATGTGTATTGGGCTCTAGCATGCCAAATTATATATATTGCATTAGAATAGCTATTTAGCTTTGTTAGTACTATACTTGATACATTAATATGGGGGTGCATCGTGATGGTGGTGGAGTGTTTGGTGATGGTATCATGAGTATTGAGGTGGTGTAGGTACGTATCATGGGTATTCCATCAAGTGTTAGATGGATTGTCTCTTAGAGTACACACACACACACACACACACACACACACACACACACACACACACACACACACACACACACATATATATATATATATATATATATATATATATATATATATATATATATGATTGGGATTATAAGTGACTTTGATGAGGGGGTGGCATGTGTCACTGCAAGGTGTTAAAGTGTGTGTGTGTGTGTGTGTGTATCAATTTGATGTGGGTTGTAGTGAAGCCTTGTGGGTGTAATGTGTAGATGAGAAGTGTGAAATCAGTGATCATTAGGTGTTGCACCTGTGTGTAGCAATTGTGTAGATGGGATGGGAGATGAAGAGTTTGATACTATGAATATTTCAACAACTATTGTTGTTTGTGTTAGGTACCGTTGTGTTGGCAAAAATGAGTTGATGTTGCTGCTATTGCTGTTGATGGTAGTGGTGTTTGTCACGCCCCAGAACCAGAATACTGGAGAGCGGGGGCGGACAAAGCCAGTTACTTATACTAGAGTAATTAA
>JAYESA010000011.1:165599007-165756507 GCA_036927795.1 Iris macrosiphon | reverse complement strand
CAATTTTTCGGCTACGGATCATGACACATTTTTGGTGGTAGCCCATGCAGGTCTAGTTTCTAGGTCTACTTGCGATAGGATATAGGATATAGGTTGAGAGAGAGTGTGCTCAATCACAACTAGGACCCTTCTTGATCTTTTGCTGTCTTTAATTTTTCTGAAATTATTTTCTTTTGCAATATTACTGTCCTTCTTTGATGATATCGTATCTTGCACCGTATTAAATTTTTTTGATCTGTGTTCAGGATGCCTCCGAAGACACGGTCTCACCGCACCGTTCCAGCAGCTGCCACTGAGAGGTCTGCTACCTCTCGTCCTGCTCGACTTCAGGCAGCTGCCACCGCTCCACCCGCCACTCATGCGGTCGAGGGAGCATCTGTTTCTCTCGGAGATCCTCTTCCACCTATCGATCCGAGAGCTACCCCAATTGTTTCGGTGGTACCTCCTCCACCACCTCCTGCACCGGTAGATGCCTCACAGTTGTTTGCGTTCTTCAGGAAGATGATGGACGTGCAGCACCGCCAGGTGAACATGATGAGGTTGGACATTGAGAATGCCCACCAGGTGGCCATGACGGCCGTAGACAGGGTGGCTCAGATCCAGCCACAAGCAGAGCAGGCATAGCATCCGAGGCCGGGCATCATCATTGACTTTCAGAGGATGCGGCCTAAGGAGTTCTGGGGTACAGAGGGGATCTTATACACGGATGACTGGATCGAGCACATTGTGGGCATCTTCAGGCTGGCACTGATCCCAGCCAGCATGTAGATTGAGGCAGCGGGCAGCCAGATGTTCGATCTTGCCCTTACTTGGTACTGCACTGATACGAGGATAGCGGTACCGGGACTGACTTGTGAGGCTTTCAAGAAGCTTTTCAAGGAGAAGTTCTTTTCGGATGTGGCTCTCAGTGCTTTGGAGAGCCAGTTTGAGGCACTCGTCTAGGGGAGCATGCTGGTGGACGAGTATGCAGCAGAGTTCTATCGTCTGGGCAGATTTGTAGAGGTTTTGAGCGAGGCAGTGAAGACGCAAAAGTTCTGCAAGGGTTTGGTCATGGCGGTCAATTTCTTGACTAGGAGTGACCTCGAGGCGACCTTCGAGCAGATTGTGAGTGATGCTCAGAGGGCTTAGGATGACTTGGAGCTGAAGACCAAGAGGAGTAGAGATGCTTCTGGAGCAGGTAACAATGCGGGCCCAGCCAAGAGGCCGTTCCAGCAGACTCAGCAGCACCAGGGTCAGGGTCGTGCGCCTTTCCGGCAGGCGCCCCAGCAGCAGAGGCAGGGACAGCAGCAGGGTCCGAGGCAGCCCATCACTTGCCCTTTCTGTAGGAAGCCGGGGCACGGATGGGACATTTACAGGAAGAGGCTGGGCAGATATTTGCTATGTGGTACGGCAGATGTTTGTGGTATTAAACGAAAGAATGAAAGTGTATTTCAATGACGGAGTTTATACGAAACCCGCGCCCTTTGGTTTACAAATAAACTTGTACAATTTAATCCTATACGAGGATATGGGAGTATAATTTATTTAATCTGGGTATAAATTGCTATAGGTGTCTGATCTGCAGTCGATCACTTTAGCCCTTGGACCACACGATGTTGAAGAAGTGCCGTGGAAGACAGGTAGCAGCTTCGAAGGTTGCAGAAGAGGGTGGGTGCACGATGCCAAAGTCGTCGATCCCTGCTCTTTGCCTGAGCTCCGGATTCTCTCTCTCTCTCTCTTTCTCTCTCTTGACCTCCGGTTCGATCTTTCTGGAAAGTTCGACCTTGTTCGATCTTCAAGTTTTAAGTTTTTCGACCTTGTTCCCCATTGATAGGGGTCTCTATTTATAGAGTTTTGGTGACAGTGACCACTCTGTCGGTGTAAAAACCGAGGAGTAGAAAGTACAACACCCTTTTACACAACGGTTAAAATAACCAATGCCTGCGTATAGATGACCTTTTGAGTGAGCATGTGACACGTGTCCAACTAAGGGGACAAAATGCGTATATCTGTTGCGAAGATCACGGCGTAGAAGCCACGTAGGTAGGTATCCCTTGTGTAGAAGAGGTTGGCGTAGAAGCCAAATGACTGTCACCCTGGCGTAGAAGCCAAATAGGCATAGAAGCCGAGTAGGCGTAGAAGCCTAATGGGCATAGAAGCCGAACGGGCATAGAAGCCGAGTAGGCGTAGAAGCCGAATGGTCGTAGAGACTGAGTGGGCGTTTGAAGCCGAATGGTCGTAGAGACTGAGTAGGCGTTTGAAGCCGAATGGGCGTAGAAGCCGAATGAGCACAGATCTTGAATGGGCATAGAAGCCGCTGCGTATCGTGCCAGAGTGCTGATGTGGACGTCTTTAGCCGGAATTACGGCTTTTGAAGATATAATCAAATCTCTTGCAGAGATTTGCCATCCTCTTGTGCATTAAATACGGAGGCGTATTTTGAAGGTCTGCAGCCCTTCTGTGCAACTGTCGCAGGGACGTGCCTCCAGAGAAACTGTCACCGCTCTGTGCAATTTAGACGTAGAGACGTGCCTCGAGCCCCGTACGAAGTGCATCTTTTGACGTGGCAGGCGGTTTGTCTACTGCGGAGCGTAAAACAGCTCATGTTTGCCTGTGTAAAACAAGGCAGCGTATCCCCTTGTACGCGAAAGAGCAGTTTATGCTGAGAGGACGTCAGTAAACGACGGTTCGGCAATATTTTAACCAAATCCTCTGCATTAAATGCAGAGATCTGCCATCATACTGTGGTGCGCGTCCCGAGGGGTCTATCCTCGTTTCCAGCCATCGTATGGGTAGCCGTGTAGCACTTTTTTGTCAGGAGTCAGAGGTCAGGTTCACTGCGTGACTTGACAGGTTCATTTCGGGGAAGACAAAGCGTTCCTCGTACGCTTTAATGCTGCTTTGAGAGTGGATGAGTTTTACGTCATGGAGGCGATAAAGAACCCCGTTTACGCTGGAGCGGCCTGGACGTACTGCACTTACGCGGATGGTCCCTTGAGCTTGTACTCTTGATGGCTCTGAAGGCCTCTGTTTACGCTGCTCTGCATCAGTATGCTGCGTAGCTCCTCCCAGCGTATTTTTTATGCTTCTACAAGACCCCCTTCAAAGCTTTTAAATTTCTCGGAATTTGAAACGCTTTGAATGAAGCATGAACGGCCCCTCGTAACTCAAAACGTTTCTGAATGGAGCGTTGAAACGGTCGATGCAGACTTTATGGCGGATTTATTGGGGACCACGTAGAGCTCTGAACTGCTGCTTCTGATGAGCAAAAATTTTGTTCAGACTTCGTCTTCAAGAATGATCTCTCGAAACTCCCTTGGAACAGGGTCAAGAAATGGCTGTCAAACTGAGTTGCCATATTGACAGACGAGATATTCAGACTGGGGTCTGGATGAACCTCCAATTTTGGATCCGAGAAGAGTAATTTCTCAATGCTTGAACTCTGTGTGTTTCGGGTACTTGGGATACTTTGGGGTCAAGAACGAGTATCTTCTGTGTGAACTCTTTGCAATTGACCGCTTCGGGGACTGTTCGGATATGCGGAAAATCGTGGAGCGTAAAATCATCAGTCTGTAGCCTCTGGGCGTAAAATACCATCGAGCGTGAAATCGTAGACTTGTGGTTCCTGAGCGTGAAGTCGTAGGTTTGTAGCCTCTCGAGCATAAAAGCTACCGAGCACAAAGGCATCCGGGCATAAAACCATAGACTTATAGCTGTCGAACGTAAAGCCGTAGATTCGTAGCTGTCGAGCGTAGAAAGCTCCTTTAGCGTAGGACTGGAGATCTGTAGCCTGTGAGCATAGAATACCATCGAGCGTGAAATTGTAGACTTGTGGTTTCTGAGCGTGAAGTCGTAGGTTTGTAGCCTCTCGAGCATAAAAGCTACCGAGCACAAAGGCATCCGGGCGTAAAACCATAGACTTATAGCTGTCGAACGTAAAGCCGTAGATTCGTAGCTGTCGAGCATAGAAAGCTCCTTTAGCGTAGAGCTGTAGATCTGTAGCTCCTGAAAAGAAAATTTCTCCGAGCGTGAAGTTTGCGGATCTGTTGCTTCTGAGCGTAAACTGAGCGCCACCGAGCGTGAGATCATCGATTTGGTATCTGCTGAACGTAAAGTCGTAGGTTTGTTGCCTCTCGAGCATAAAAGCTACCGAGCACAAAGGCATCCGGGCGAAAAACTATAGACTTGTAGCTTGCGAGCGTAAAACCGTAGATCTATTGCTGTCGAGCGTAGAAAGCTCCTTTAGCGTAGGAACCGCTGAACTGCTTTGCGCGAAGAATCTTTTTGAATTCGGTGACTGTCCGCCTTCTCTGAATAATAGGTTGACGTAGGACCCAATCATAACCAAATATTTAATTTAGGAGATTTGGTTAGGGTTTCGAGGAGTCCGTCCGAGGATTCGAGGAGTCGACTCGAACTCTATATATATCCCAAGCTTTTGAGAGAAAAACTTTTTATCTGTCTTCTGCGAAAGAGAGCTTTCGACTGTTCGAGTTTTTCTTCGTTCCTTCTCCGAGCACTTCGAGTCTTCAAAAATGGCGCCGAAACAAACCCCCTCCACTAAGGGAAAGAGCATAGGTTCTTCTTCTCATTCTTCTGCCCCAGCGAGGGAGTCTTCGGTTGGGCAAGGTAAACTTCCTTCCGAGCGAAGTATCCCGCTGACGAGCAGCGCACCCGGTCTTAGAGGTAGAGCCTTTGGGGTGACAAAAAACGACGAAAAATCCTACGCACACGTTGAACGTGACCGCGCTAGGTCATCTTCTGTGCTGATAGCCTCTTTGAGGAAGATGATGCACGGAGGCATTTTCATCTTTTACGCCCACATTTCTAATGTGCCAGCATAAAAACTCTATATTTTTGTAGTTCCGAGCGTAAAAAGCTCTGGCTACCGAAAATTGGCGTATATCGTAAAATTTGAGTTTTACGCTTGTGGAGGGGACTTCCGGCATAAAATAACCAAATTCGTACAATCCTGGCGTAGAGCACAGACTGTCGTTTATTCGGTCTGTATGTTTGTGCAAGATTTGTAATGACATATTTTTCTTGCACTTTTGCAGTTGATTTGGGTGATTCTCCACTGGCCGAGGTGATGGGTTCCGCTGCCGGGATGCTGCACTCGAACTATCTGGAGGATCTGTCCCACGTGGCATTTCCTATCTCCGGACCCCAGTACCCTAAAGGAAGGGGGATCTTGATATCGGCTCAGGGTGAGCGAATGCTGCTGAGCATGATCAACGGGGAGCCCCTAACGTACGTAGACGGGGAGCAGTACATCAAGCCGGCCTTTCTCTTCGGGGACATGATAGACAAGCAGTCCCAGACGAAGCCCAAGAGAGAACCCTGGGTTTTCCCTGCCGAGAGCGTGGTCTTGTATCTGCCCACGATGCCGAGAGATTATTCCATCTCGGCTTTCTTCTATGCCACACATCGCAGGAGGATGTCGTGGACGCTGACTCCCGATCTTCACGGCAAGCCTGGGAAGATCTTTCATCTGAAAGGGGCTGACCAGGGGTCGTTTGTCAGCCGCCCTTTCGGTGTTGTGACGTTGTTAAAAGGACTGTTCCCGGGCAGTGTCCCGAGTGAAGACAGCTCAGTGATCCAGCCGGTTCAATTGCCGACCTTCTGCAACGACTTCATGGGACGAGGTGGGGTATACCCCAAGGAGAATCCTCGGTGCAATGGGTGGATCACCCCAACAAACCTCTGATGGACTTGCCTAGTTAACTGGGCCTTAAAACACTTTCAGAGAGAGCTGGAGGGCATTGGACTGTATGCCGCTGTGAGTGCGACGAGTGTCGGGTTGCCTCCCAATCCTAATTTGTTCTTGGCACTGATGGAGCGATATATTTCGCTCACTGGGACCTTCGCCACTCCACTGGGGGAGCTGGGATTGGCCCTTCATGAGATGGAAGTTGTCTCGAGACTGCCGATGGGGGATACCCCATATGAAGAGTATGTCCCCACCAACCGGGAATTACGGGACTTGGACCCTCGGATGGCGGAAGTGTATCAGGAGCTGATGTGTCAATACTTCGTGTGCACCGCTTTATATAACGAGCCTTCTGATTTGGCTCACATCACCAAGTGGATGTCCTACCTCTTCTTCCATCGAGCCAGGGCCGTCAAGTCGGAGAAAGCCTCGGGGGGCAAGAATGAGCCCGTGAACTATTTGGGCGTGCTTAGTGCCCAGGTTATTGAGGATCTTATGGAGGAGGCTAAGGCTCCAGATCAGATTCTCGTTGAGGGGGTAGGAAAGTATCCCGAAGGCACTAAGGCCTACAGTTACTTGAGGCGCTGCCGCAGGCCTCTGTCTAAGGAAGCCCAGCTGGCCGGTTTCCTCTCGATATGGCTGCGTCGAGTAGTAGTGCCTGGTACTGCGTCCGCGGACCGCATTCACCGGAACATCCTGTGGCCGGCAGTGCGCCTGGTGTTCGGGGCAAGACTGGGCTTGCTTCCTGCCATGGTGTGCCGTATACAGGCTGGCCTGAGAGCCATGACTGATGGGTTGCTTGTCGATGAAGCTCGGCGTGAGAGTTTTCCCCGGGTGGAATTACCATACCTGTATTTGATGGGATGGTTAATTCTCCACAATCCCCGGGTGATGTCTCCCGGCTCTGGTAGCAGCTCGGGGGGTAATTTCTTGCTGAACTACAAAGACTCTCCCGGAAATATGAACACCATTTTGGACTGTCGGCTGGTGTTGAACCTCAGTCACGGCTGGAAGCTCCTCTGTACTCCCCCTCCTGTACATCGCAATCAATCAGGGGTGAGGCTTGAGGATTCAGGTGGAGAGAAGACCGATCTTTCTTCGGAAGCTTTTAATTGGTTGGTCTGCATTAGACCCTCCCATCTGTTGTACATGAGCGAAGATCATTGCTTCTTCGAGCCCTACTTGCCTAGTCGGTTCGCCCGACAGTTTGGGTACGATCAGTTGCACGTGGCAATGCCGTCACCAGCTTCAGGTCCAGGGGCGGACTCATTGATGGAGCCAGAGGGTGGAGATATTTTATCATGGGTTGTACGGGAGCAATCTTCATTGTGCTGGTCGTTATAACCTCTACGGAGCTCCGCATTCTCCATTCTTACGCCCAGTTCTATGTGGTGATTAACACCTTCCATCGTGATTTCGATAAGCGTGGAAGCTTCAGGGTGCCTTCTTCCCAGTCTGGGGGAAGAATTGAAGTTCCCTCAGTTTCTTCTGACGAGGGTGAGGAGTCTGGCACTCCGGATGAGCCTCTGGTGTCGGTGCCGAGGTGTGAAGTGCCTCCGGCTGCGGGGGCTTTGGTAGTCTCTTCTGGGAAGCGACGGGCTTCTGCCCCGAAGGAGGCTTCTCTTCGTAAGAGGCGGAAGGAGACGGTTGCTCGTCCTCTTCGCATTCTTGGTATTGAGGCTCCTGGGAGTGAGCCTGCATCTCCCCATATCAGGGATGATTCTTTGGCTGGAGGTTCCTCGCCTTTTAGAGAGGGACCTTCTACAGTTCCGGCCGGCGGTGCCGGAGAATCTTTGCTAGAGGTCGCTGTTGTGGCTACTGCTCCAGGTAGCGGAACGAGATTGCCTGTGTGGCCACGGCAGATGGGAGAATCTTTCCCTAGACCAGCAACGGATAAAACTTCCGCTGTGTCAGCGAGCACGTCTAGCGAGATTCCAGTTGACGAACCTCGACTGCGTCTCGGTGAAGGCTTGGCAGAACTCCGGGCGAAGTTGGTTGGCCCAGCTCCTTCTCCAGGTATGATAGTTTGCATTGCGTCATTAGAGCGTGGTTTAGCTACATCGGCTGCAGATGCGCCATATATACCGTTGGCTCCGGGTAAATGTCGTCTTTATGTCTCCCTTTGGAAAGATTACCATTATATTGATATCAACTTTCTGGTCCTTTCCCAGGGGATGGCATCCACGGGGAATACGGCGTTGAAGCACCTTCTGGCTCTGCTCTGGCTCCTGGCGATGATACAGAGGCTTTCGACTTCGAGGAAGAAATACCTTCGGGGGCCAGCTCGCCTGGAGTGGTTTCGTCACCTCGAGAGGAGGAAGAACCCGTCATCATGACTTCGTCTCTCGCGAGTATGCTAATGACTTCGACCGTCGTCGTCGCACCTCCTTCGGTTGCACCACCCGTCGAGGCGGCGACTGTGGCCACTTCGTCTGCAATTATTCCCGGAGGGGGGCTCGCTGATATCGCGGCCACTCCTGGCGTTCAATCGGATCTAGTTGCGCTGACTGAGCAACATACCAGCCTCTTTTACACCGGTTTGAAAACGATGATATCAATGGTGTTGGCGAAAGTCTCGACTTCGAGCGCCTGAGGAAGACTTCTCAATTTTCGATCGGGGCTGTCAGGGAGTTCGGCGATCCTGGGGTAGCTGACGCCCTGGAGGCGGTGGTTAATGGTTTAGAGCAACCCATTAATGAATACTTGCAGCTGACTCGGGGCAGCTTTGATGCTGAGGTCTAGGCCAGATACGACCTCATGACTGCGCGGCTTTCTACGCAGCTGGAAAGCCTAGACAACTCCATCCAAACACATAAGCTGGAGATGGATAAAAGAAAAGCTATCGTGGAAGAGGCTCTCGCTCTTGAGACGAAGCTCCGATCCGAGCACGAAGGGAACGCAGCAAGGGCCCGCAAGCTGAAGGAAAAACTTGCTCTGGCAGAGGAGTGGGCTTCTCAGTCGTTGGCAGGTCTAGATGTAGCGACTGGTCGACTGAGCGCAGCGCGACAGGATTTGGAGCGTGCAGAAGCTGCCCGTGCGGGCTCTCTTCGGGCAAGGGCTGAGCTGACCCTTACGAACAATCCCGAGGCATGACTGGAGCGGGCTCGCGCTGTTGCCTTGGTTTCCAGGAATGAGAAGATAGCTGCACTGGAGCGGCTGATTCGCGATTTGACTGCTCCCCCATCATGATGTATCCTTTCTCTTTTCACTTCCCCAGATGTAATTCTGCTCTTTATCGGGAATAAATAAAAGCCATCTTTTTTGTGGTATTAAACGAAAGAATGAAAGTGTATTTCAATGACGGGGTTTATACGAAACCCGCGCCCTTTGGTTTACAAACAAACTTGTACAATTTAATCCTATACGAGGATGTGAGAGTACAATTTATTTAATCTGGTTATAAATTGCTATAGGTGTCTGATCTGCAGTCGATCACTTTAGCCCTTGGACCACACGATGTTGAAGAAGTGTCGTGGAAGACAGGTAGCAGCTTCGAAGGTTGCAGAAGAGGGTGGGTGCACGATGCCAAAGTCGTCGATCCCTGCTCTTTGCCTGAGCTCCGGATTCTCTCTCTCTCTCTCTCTCTCTCTCTCTCTCTCTCTCTCTCTCTTGACCTCCGGTTCGATCTTTCTGGGAAGTTTGACCTTGTTCGATCTTCAAGTTTTAAGTTTTTTGACCTTGTTCCCCATTGATAGGGGTCTCTATTTATAGAGTTTTGGTGACAGTGACCACTCTGTCGGTGTAAAAACCGAGGAGTGAAAAGTACAGCACCCTTTTACACAACGGTTAAAATAACCAATGCCTGTGTATAGATGACCTTTTGAGTGAGCATGTGACGCGTGTCCAACTAAGGGGACAAAACGCGTATATCTGTTGTGAAGATCACGGCGTAGAAGCCACGTAGGTAGGTATCCCTTGTGTAGAAGAGGTTGGCGTAGAAGCCAAATGACTGTCACCCTGGCGTAGAAGCCAAATAGGCATAGAAGCCGAGTAGGCGTAGAAGCCGAATGGGCATAGAAGCCGAACGGGCATAGAAGCCGAGTAGGCGTAGAAGCCGAATGGTCGTAGAGACTGAGTGGGCGTTTGAAGCCGAATGGGCGTAGAAGCCGAATGAGCACAGATCTTGAATGGGCATAGAAGCCGATACGTATCGTGCCAGAGTGCTGATGTGGACGTCTTTAGCCGGAATTACGGCTTTTGAAGATATAATCAAATCTCTTGCAGAGATTTGCCATCCTCTTGTGCATTAAATACGGAGGCGTATTTTGAAGGTCTGCAGCCCTTCTGTGCAACTGTCGCAGGGACGTGCCTCCAGAGAAACTATCACCGCTCTGTACAATTTAGACGTAGAGACGTGCCTCGAGTCCCGTACGAAGTGCAGCTTTTGACGTGGCAGGCGGTTTGTCTACTGCGGAGCATAAAACAGCTCATGTTTGCCTGTGTAAAACAAGGCAGCGTATCCCCTTGTACGCGAAATAGCAGTTTATGCTGAGGGGACGTCAGTAAACGACGGTTCGGCGATATTTTAACCAAATCCTCTGTATTAAATGCAGAGATCCGCCATCATACTGTGGTACGCATCCCGAGGGGTCTGTCATCGTTTCCAGCCGTCGTCTGGGTAGCCGTGCAGCACTTTTTTGTCAGGAGTCAGAGGTCAGGTTCACTGCGTGACTTGACAGGTTCATTTCGGGGAAGACGAAGCGTTCCTCGTACGCTTTAACGCTGCTTTGAGAGCGGATGAGTTTTACGCCATGGAGGCGATGAAGAACCCCGTTTACGCTGGAGCGGCCTGGACGTACTGTACTTACGCGGATGGTCCCTTGAGCTTGTACTCTTGATGGCTCTGAAGGCCTCTGTTTACGCTGCTCTGCATCAGTATGCTGCGTAGCTCCTCCCAGCGTATTTTTTATGCTTCTACAGCAGATCACCAGTTGAGGGATTGCCCTTCAGCACTTGCTCGTACAGCTCAGGACGGAGGAGCCGCTCAGAGGGGACCAGCCAGAGCACCTGCAATACAGCAGAGAGGATAGCCTTTGCAGACTCAGCAGCAGAGGTTTGCCCAGTACCAGCAACAGCACCGAGGAGGACAGCAAGGGCGAGCTTTTGCCCTGACCGTAGATGAGGCTGAGCCCGTTGGTGACATGATCTTAGGTTTCGTTCTTCTTGATTCTATTCCAGCACTTACTTTATTTGATTCTGGTGCTTCCCATAGTTTTGTGTCTGTATCTTTTGCTGTTAGACACCATCTTGTTGCTGAACCTTTAGCTAGACTCTGCAAGATCACGACCGGGGGTGGCATCATCCTAGTCAGTAATGTCTCAAGATCGAAGAGTTACCTTGGGAGGCCGGGAGTTGAGTGTGTGCCTACTCGTAATGCCACTTTCGAGCTACGACATTGTACTCGGGATGGATTGGTTGAGTATGCACTTTGCTAGTGTAGATTGTCGCGGAGGTAGAGTATTGTTTAGTCCGCCGGGAGAGCCAGAGTTTGAGTTTGCCAGAGGAGCAGTGGAGCAGAGCGAGGGAGTCTTCTGTGGAGCCCTGGTGGTAGGGCAAAGGTTGCTACATCCATTGATAGCGGAGTTCATGGATGTCTTTCCGGAGGAGTTGCCAGGGTTACCTCCGGACAGAGATATGGAGTTCTCTATAAACTTGGTGCCAGGCGCAGAGCTGATATCCCAGCACGTCTATAGAGTCAGCAACAGTGAGCTGATAGAGTTGAAGAAGCAGGTGGATGAGCTTCATGACAAGGGATTTATCAGATCTAGTTCTTCTCCGTGGGGTGCTCCGGTACTTTTTGTGCCGAAGAAGGATGGGTCGATACGGATGTGTATCGACTACAGGGCTCTGAACAACCTCACAATCAAGAACAAGTATCCGCTGCCGCGTATTGATGATCTCTTTGACCAGTTGAGCGGAGTGAGGGTATTTTCCAGGATTGATCTGAGGACAGGCTACCACCAGGTGAAGGTTAGGAGGGAGGATATTCCGAAGACAGCTTTTTGGACCAGGTATGGACAATATGAGTTCATGGTGATGTTGTTTGGGTTGACTAATGTCCCGGCAGTGTTCATGAATCTGATGAACAAGGTGTTCCATCAGCATCTGGACAGGTTTATGGTAGTGTTTATAGATGACATCTTGGTGTATTCGAAGACCTCAGAGGAGCATGAAGAGCATCTGAGGATAGTGTTGGAGACTCTCAGGAAGGATAAGCTTTATGGAAAGCTTTCGAAGTACGAGTTCTTCCTTGACAAGGTTGAATTCCTTAGTCATGTGGTGACGGGAGAGGGGATCTCGGTGGATCCGAGGAAGATCATGGCAGTTGAGGTATGGAGTGCTCCGAGTTCAGTAGCAGAGGTCAGGAGTTTCCTGGGGCTAGCAGGTTACTACATGAGATTTGTCCAGGATTTTTTCTGGATTGCAGAGCCGTTGTCTAGGCTGACCTGGAAGGACATAGAGTTTGTTTGGTCAGAGGAGTGCCAGGTCACCTTTGATGAGCTGAAGAGAAGGTTGATGACAGCTCCAGTGTTGACGTTGCCATCAGGGTCTGGAGGATTCACTATCTATAGTGATACATCGGGGAAGGGACTGGGTTGTGTGTTGCAACAGAATGGGAGGTTGATTGCCTATGCTTCCAGACAATTATGTCCTCATGAGAAGAACTATCCTACCCACGATTTGTAGTTAGCAGTGTCATCTTTGCTCTAAAGTTGTAAAAACACTATTTGTATGGAGAGTGTGTAGAGATCTTCACTGACCACAAGAGCTTGAAGTATGTGTTTACCCAAAAAGAGCTGAACATGAGGCAGAGGATATGGTTGGAGTTGATGAAAGACTTTGACATATTGTTGCAGTACCATCAAGGGAAGGCGAACGTAGTTACGGATGCGCTGAGCCGGTATCTGGTAGCTATGTGCCTGACTACAGATCGTTATCTTCTGGTAGATCTAGAGAGCTTGGGCATTGAGGTGATAGTGCATGGAGTTGAGATATAGATGTGGGGACTGTAGATTCAGTCAGATTTGATAAACCGGATCAGGGCTACACAGTTTGAGGATGAGTCCCTGAGGAGCATCAGGGTGCAGGTTCAGATTGGATTATTAGATGACTTCACCATTGCTGATGATGGTTTATTGCGGCAAGGTACCAGGTTGTGTGTGCCGAGTGGGTCATTGCGCGAGGAGGTTCTCCAGGAGGAGCACCGATCCCAGTACTCTATACATCCAGGTGCCAACAAGATGTATAGAGATCTAAGAGAGCATGTATGGTGGTACGGGATGAAGCGGGAGGTAGCACGCTTCGTATCCCGATGCTTAGTGTGCCAGCAGGTGAAGGCGGAGAGACAGAGGCCATGAGGGTTGCTCCAGCCGATACCCATTCTGGAGTGGAAATGGGAGCATGTGACCATGGACTTTGTTTCTGGACTTCCCCGTTCTCTAGGAGGGAAGGACGCGATTTGGGTCATCGTGGACAGGTTGACCAAATCGGCCCACTTTTTACCATTCAAAGTGGGTACGTCTACGGAGAGACTAGCAGAGATGTATGTACGCCAGATAGTCAGACTGCATGGATTTCCTGTGAGCATAGTATCAGACCAGGACAGTCGCTTTACTTCATATTTTTGGAGGAGTCTGCAGGCTAGCTTGGGCACCCAGCTCAAGTTTAGTACTGCATATCACCCACAGACAGACGGTCAGTCAGAGAGGACCATCCAGACACTCGAGGACATGCTTCGCACTTGTGTTCTAGATTTCAGAGGCTCTTGGAAGGATCACTTGCACTTGGTAGAGTTCGCTTAAAACAACATCTACCAAGCCAGTATCGATATGTCACCATTCAAGGCATTGTATGGACGGAGGTGTCGCACTCCGTTATCATGGGATGATGTAGGCGAGAGAGCTTTGCTTGGCCCGGAGATGGTAGTGGATGCGGCGGAGAAGGTCAAGCTTATTAGAGATAGACTTCGGGTGGTACAGGACAGGCAGCGACATTGAGCCGATAGTCACCGGAGACCTTTGGAGTTTGAGGTATAGCTTAGAATTTAGATTTTTTTCTTGTGTTTGCTTGTGATTGCTTATTTTAGATTAAGTGCTGAGACCTTATTTGTGCCAGGTTGGTGATCTGGTGTTCCTGAGGATTTCTTCGACGTGGGGCACTATTTGCTTCGGTGGAGGCGGGAAGCTTAGCCCATGTTTCGTCGGACCCTTCAGCATCCTTGAGAGGGTCGACGCTGTGGCGTATAGGCTAGATTTGCCGCCTACGCTAGAGGGAGTTCATGATGTGTTCCACATATTGCAGTTGAGACGATACGTGGCGGATCTCAGTCAAGTATTGGATCGCTCAGAGATCGTGGTGGGCCCTACTCTTAGTTATCCAGAGCAGCCGGTGAAGATTCTAGATCAGCGAGAGAATGTGTTGAGGAACCAGACTATTTTCTTGGTTCGCGTCGCGTGGAGGTATCACTCTCCAGGTGAGTTAACCTAGGAGAGGGAGGATGAAATACGCGAGCGATACCCTTATCTTTTTGAGCCCTGAGGTATGGTTCTTTCTTTTTCTTGCATTCATGTCCTAGTTTCGTCTTTTAATTTCGAGGACGAAATTATTTTAAGGAGGGTAGGCTTGTCACTACCCAATTCTAGAAAATAGGGTTTTCTTTTTTTTAATTTTTATTTGATAAATTGTGTATTGATCATAGATAATTATATTTATATTTAATTAGTTGGTTGTATTATTTTTATTGGTTGTTTTAGGGTTTTGGCTAGTCTGGACCCATGTCAGACCCTAGTGGACCTATGTCAGACCCTAGTGGACCCATGTCAGACCCAACCAACACCTTTGTCAGACTCATTTATGGGTTTAGAATAGTTATTATATTTTTATTTAGTTAGTTGGAGAGTTTTAGATTAGTTAGAATGTGTTTAGTGAACCCCAAACCTAAATCCTATGTTAACATGACTAAAATGGAGGACATTTTAGTCATTATGTTGTGTTGCAAAATCCTAACCCTATTTTATGTGCATGGTCGGCCCTTTTCTCCACCCTATTCCATTTTACTTCATTCCATTCTTCACTCTTTTCTCCATTCTCTTCTTCTTCCTTCTTCCAATTTCTCCATTTCAAGTAAGTGCTTCACCCCTTCTTCTCTTCCTTCATTTATTTCTCCCTCCAACGCAAACCCTAACCCTTTATTTTTACCTAACCTAGGTGTGTAGAGCCTAAACTTGGTGTAGAGGCTTGGCTTGGAGGCTTGGAGGCTTGAGGGTGGTGATTTCTAGGATTTTGGAGACTTTGGCCTTGGGATTCCAACTCCCAAGAGGTAAATCCTAACTTTCCTCTTAGTGGTTGCTTTAATATAGTGTAATTAGTAGTTTAGAACCTTCCTAGACCTTAAGGCTACCCGTGGGAGAAAGTTAGAACTTGTTTGGTTGTGTTTGGAGACTTTGACATTAGGTTTTGTGTCAATTTTGGGTGAAATCCGAGATTGGCCCAATTTTGAGTGATAACCTAGGTTAGATATACCTAGGTAGACGTGCTTGGGTGTCTTGAGAGTAAGTACGTATTCCCGTTCGGACATGTGAGGTCATGTCGCAGAGATTTGGGCATTTCGGGTAATTTGAGATTTTTCGTCGCCGTGGGTTCCACATGCATGCAGATTTTTTTCACGGACCTAGAATCAGAGGGTTAGCATTTTTTCTAGGTTCTAGACATCGATTAGAACTCGTGAGTAAATTTTGGGTCGATTCTGAGTAGGTTTGGTGTGCATTTCATGAGGTATCGCAAACCGCACACCAAGTGTTCGTCGAAATGACTAAATGGCCATTTCGACTTGGTTTCTAGGTTTCGGGCTTGTGCACGGGTTGGTTTAGCTTCGGAGAGTGTGTACTAGGGTTCTAGAGTTATATTTTATATATATATATATGTATTTATATGTGTTTGGATGGTTGTGCGTGTCTTGGTATGGTTGTGTGTGTGTTGAGTGTATGTGTGTGTGTGTGTGTGTGTGTGTATATATATATATGTGTGTGTGTGTGTGTGTGTGTGTGTTTGTATATATATGTATAAGTGTGTGTGTGTGTGTGTATATATATATATATATGTGTGTGTGTGTGTGTGTGTGTGTGTGTGTGTGTGTGTGTGTGTGTGTTGTATATATATATGTGAGTGTGTGTATGTATATATATATATATATTGTGTGTGTGTATATATATATGAGTATGTATATATATATGTGTTTGTATATATGTGTGTGTGTGTGTGTGTGTGTGTGTGTGTGTGTGTGTGTGTGTGTCTATATATATATATATATATATATATATATATATATATATATATATATATATATATATATATATATATATAAGTGTATATATATATATATATATGTTTGTGTGTGTATATATATATATGTATCTAAGTGTGTGTCGAGGTGTGTGTGTAGATAGTGTTAGAGAGAGTGAGATAGGGGGGCGATGAGAGAGCAGCAGTGGCAGCAAGAGGGGGGAGCAGCCAGCAGCAGGGCAGCTAGCAGCAGCAGCAGGGATGCCAGCAGCAGCAGTTCGCAGTGGCAACCGCAGCGGCAGTTCGCACTAGCAGTAGCAGCAGCAGAGTTTAGAGAGAGAGAGGTATATATATATATATATATATATATATATATATATATATATATATATATATATATATATGTAAATAGATATATACATATGTGTTATATATATATATATATATATATATATATATATATATATATAGCTAGGTATATATATATACATAGATAGTTAGCTAGTTAGTTAGTGTTAGAGAGGGGTAAGTTGGATATCTCGATACCTTGAGATACTCAAGGTATTGGGTATCGGGGCGAGGTATTTGGCGTTTGCCTAGGAATGAGGTTAGAGTTGGGTTTATATGTATAGGTGTATATATTTATACGTGTTAGGATATGTGTTAGTGGGTTTATGCGGGGTGTATAGCTTAGGTTGAGGTATTGGATACCGAGGGTATCCCGGTATCTCAAGGAGGCGAGTTTGAGGGTTTACTAGCTTAATGAGCTAGTTTTGACCTAGAATTTTAGGGGCACCCTAGTTTGACCTAGAGTTGACCATAATTGTCCCCGTTGACCGCAAAAGTCAACGTTTGACCTAGTTTTGACCTAGAGTTGACTTTTTGGACCCCGGGTTGACTTTTTGACCCTAATTTCATCGGTTTGACCCGTTCGACCTAGAATAACCCTAGAAGCTCATTTTTAGTTATTTTATATTAGTTTAACTCTTTAGAATCCCGTTTAACCTTATTTTTTGCAATAGGTCCTTGTGACGCCAGTCCGGATCTCGATTCCCACCAATTGCTCAGGACGTCAGGCGAGTACCTACGTCTGATTGTTTTTATTTCATGATAGCGTATATATCACCTATTCTAGAACTGTAATACTTTATTCTGACACATTGTTTCATGAGCTGGTACTAGTTGGATCCCGTCATGAGATGTTATCCCCCTTACCGTGTTCAGCGGGTACTCTATCACGTGTATTTCATCATGTGCTTCGGGTATTGATTCTCATGTGCTATCATGTGCTTCGTGTGCTCTCGCCTTCATATGTGCGAGTTATTTATCATGTACATAGCGTGTCGTGGTTGGATCCAAGAGTATTAGTGGGGGAGGAGAGTAGGGGTTGGTTATGTGATCAAAGCTAAACAGTATTCATGTGTATGTCGGTTATGCAACTCACGCATAACGGAGTTATCGTAGATTATTCATATGCAACCTAAGCCGATCACATAACGAACTTGTGCTCAAGGCACTTAGCTAGTATTCCTATTTTTCTGACATGCGGTTACTTCTCTACTACTTGTATTGTTCTCCAATTTTATATTGCAGTTACTTTATCTGTTTCACCATGTATTTATTTTCCTGTGCATCTTGTATTCTTTTCTATTTCTAGTCATATACACCTTACCATGTATTTGGAGTTGCTTTCAGAGTTATTGTAATCACCCTGATATTTCTAAATTTTTAAAATAATTTTTCCCAATTTTTTCGTAATTTTTTGAAATTAAAACTAAGGTATTTTATGATTAAAGAATATTTAAATAATGTTAATTAATATTAAAATATTATGAAAATAATATTTTCTAGTGTAAAATAAAAAATTAGACATAGAGTAATTTTTCGGAAATTTATTGGACTCCGAAAACATTTTTAAAGCCCTAAAAATCAATATATTTTTAAACCTAATTAAACCCTTACTGAACCCGGTTTATTTTTGAAATAAACCAAACCAAACCGACCCAACCCGTGTTAAACCGAACCAAACCAAACTCAGCCTTAACGGGTCGGGTCGGATCCAAATCGAACCTGACCAGGACCCAAAACCCTCACCGAAACCATAATTCCCAATCCTATCCGGAAATACTGTTCCGGCCCCTTTAAAACCCCTCGAAAATTGCGCCCAGCCGGCCGAAACCCTAACTCATCCCCGCCGCCTTCTTCCTCCAGATCTCCCTCCACTTTTGCCCGCAGCGCCGCTCCCTCGCCTGAACCCACCTCAACGACCCTCGTCTCCTCCTACCGACGAGCTCCACCGCCCTTGCTGTCGTCGACCGCTCGACGAACACCACCACCCTGCCTACACCCCCTCACCGCTCTGCCCTAACCCGAGCCACCACCATCGACCATATCCTTCGATGCATCCCCGATGAGCTCCACCGCCCTAACAGCCCTCGACTTCCTTCCGCGACTCCACCAGCGTCGAACCCTCGACGAACACCACCATCACCACCTCTCCCCAAAGCTCTCGACCCCGACGAGCTCCACCACCCTGAACTCGCACCGCCCTCAGCGATACCCTAGGTCGGCCGCCCTCTCCCAGCTCGGCCATGACCCGCTGCCCTAGCCCGGAACACTGTCACGCCCCGGTCCCGCCCGGGCCGCCGCTCCGCCCTGCCCCGCCCCGCCCCATACGGCCGGGATTAACGAACCGGACACGTATCACCGTGCCTCGGCTCGCCGGACGCGAATTACCGTGCCCGTCCCGCGGGTGCGAGGGAGGAAGGGAGCCAAGCGAATGGCCCGTTCGAGCTTTCGGGGGACGTGATGCCGCACGGGCATGGGGTTGCGCCCGTGCAAGGCCAATCGTTTAAGTTGATAGTTGGCTATCATCGCATCAATCGAGTAAGCAGCGAAAAGGGACTTGTTGCAATGCAATGCATTAGCCAACTGAGTGTTCGGGACAATCGAGGTAACTTGGGTTTCCTTTAGCAAAGGCACACGTTCGTTCCATATATTATGCCCCCTTATACGATAGCATTCTCGGGGCAACAATCGAAACCAGGATTCCGGGTCTTCGGGACTATGGCACGCCTATCGCTTCCTCGGACGATCCAGTACCTGCAAGCAAGTAAACTGTTGGTGGGTCAGCACTTTATACAAGTACTGGTGAGATAAATCAACTGAACAGAAACAAGCATTCACTCAAACAGGCACTAAGTAATCATGTTATAAAATATTACATTACTTGTGATCTTTCTAGTTTTACCTAGGTTCGTTTCATGCAGTTCGCTAGCAGAGTCATATTACATTATTTGGAAACATGTTTGGAAACAGAGTTTCATATTGAATATGCAAGCAAGCAAACCGTTCATGTTTCAGGGTGTGCGCAGCGTGTCTCGTGCGACTCGAGAGTCTGATGCAAAGCTAGACACACAATACACATTCTTAGGGGCAGTCACTATCCAAGCCAACGCAATGACTTAGCTATATGCAGGGCGGTCCCCGAGTATCTCAGGATCGGCAGCTGGTGGAACAACATACCAATGACTCATTCTCTGATGCTATTGGCAGCTGTGACCCATGGTGGCTATGACGCATGCAGTTCAGCTCTCCACCAAAAGCCATTGTCCGTCCGCGTGCGAATGCATGGAATACTATCAATTAAACTCTAGTATGCAGACGAGACGAACCATCAGAATACACTCGTTGTTGCGGGGCAATCCGACTTATCACTTGAACACGTTCAGGCACAGTATGGTTCTCTCGAAGCATAGACGATAGTGAACATGTTCATGCACTCTAAGCAGGTGATTCAGGATTCTTGTTAAGCAGGCATTGATTCAAAGACAAGCTAGGTGAGTTCGTTCATTAACATGCAAGGCAGGTTCTATCATTCTCTTAAGAAAATATTGCAAGAAAAAACTCAGGTTATTATTAAGGCGTGCAAGAATCAGAGAACGAAGTTCTGCCCACTCACCTTGATATATAATGCCGGCGCGGAGCGGGGCGTTACATACTTACCAACCAACAAAAAGTTTCGTCCTCGAAACTTCAAGGATAAACTTCTCGATATTTCGAGCAGCGATAGTGTCGTCCCTCGCCGTACTCAATCGAAACAATCAAGCAATTCAAGTTCAGGAAACATTTTGCACTTTGAGAATATCTATGGACTTATTGTATGGAACACTCTTTGCAATACCATATCGATAATATCTCAGAGTCATAGCAACGGATTTTGGGCCAGAGAATCGATTCCGCTCTGATACCATTATGTCACGCCCCGGTCCCGCCCGGGCCGCCGCTCCGCCCTGCCCCGCCCCGTACGGCCGGGATTAACGAACCGGACACGTATCACCGTGCCTCGGCTCGCCGGACGCGAATCATCGCGCCCGTCCCGCGGGTGCGAAGGAGGAAGGGAGCCAAGCGAATGGCCCGTTCGAGCTTTCGGGGGACGTGATGCCGCACGGGCCTGGGGTTGCGCCCGTGCAAGGCCAATCGTTTAAGTTGATAGTTGGCTATCATCGCATCAATCGAGTAAGCAGCGAAAAGGGACTTGTTGCAATGCAATGCATTAGCCAACTGAGTGTTCGGGACAATCGATGTAACTTGGGTTTCCTTTAGCAAAGGCACACGTTCGTTCCATACATTATGCCCCCTTATACGATAGCATTCTCGGGGCAACAATCGAAACCAGGATTCCGGGTCTTCGGGACTATGGCAAGCCTATCGCTTCCTCGGACGATCCAGTACCTGCAAGCAAGTAAACTGTTGGTGGGTCAGCACTTTATACAAGTACTGGTGAGATAAATCAACTGAACAGAAACAAGCATTCACTCAAACAGGCACTAAGTAATCATGTTATAAAACATTACATTACTAGTGATCTTTCTAATTTTACCTAGGTTCGTTTCATGCAGTTCGCTAGCAGAGTCATATTACATTATTTGGAAACATGTTTGAAAACAGAGTTTCATATTGAATATGCAAGCAAGCAAACCGTTCATGTTTCAGGGTGTGCGCAGCGTGTCTCGTGCGACTCGAGGGTCTGATGCAAAGCTAGACACACAATGCACATTCTTAGGGGCAGTCATTATCTAAGCCAACACAATGACTTAGCTATATGCAGGGCGGTCCCCGAGTATCTCAGGATCGGCAGCTGATGGAACAGCATACCAATGACTCATTCTCTGATGCTAATGGCAGCTGTGACCCATGGTGGCTATGACGCATGCAGTTCAGCTCTCCACCAAAAGCCATTATCCGACCGCGTGCGAATGCATGGAACACTATCAATTAAACTCTAGTATACAGACGAGACGAACCATCAGAATACACTCGTTGTTGCGGGGCAATCCGACTTATCACTTGAACACGTTCAGGCACAGTATGGTTCTCTCGAAGCATAGACGATAGTGAACATGTTCATGCACTCTAAGCAGACGATTCAGGATTCTCGTTAAGTAGGCATTGATTCAAAGACAAGCTAGGTGAGTTCGTTCATTAACATGCAAGGCAGGTTCTATCATTCTCTTAAGAAAATATTGCAAGCAAAAACTCAGGTTATTATTAAGGCGTGCAAGAATCAGAGAACGAAGTTCTGCCCACTCACCTTGATATATAATACCGGCGCGGAGCAGGGCGTTACAGACACGGCCAACCCGGACACAGCAGCATCCCCGTGACCCGGACACGGCAGATTCGAACCAGGACACGAAACAGTCACCCGGACACAAGAAATTCTCGTTTCACGGAGCCCTGTTCAGGTAATCCGTTCTCTCTCCTCGTTATTCCGTTTTTTGTTCCGTCAGTTATGTCGTATAGACTGTGTAACCCTCTCGATGCCCGTGCAACCCGCTCGGTGCATCGCGTCCTGTGGTGATCGCAAACTGCGATCCAAAAACAGGAAAAATAATACCCCGTTCCCTCCCAAAACTGAGTGCGCCCCGCCAAACAGGACGACTTTGTAAAACCCCCTTCCTAGAAATCGTATAAACCCTTTTATTTATTAATTATTAATTAAATTATAGTAATTAGGGGCTAAATAGGAGAAATAGATTTTTAATAATTTTTATGTTAGGTGTTCGGGCACTTAGAGGACTTATGGGACCTTCAGGAATTTTTCGGAATTTATTCCATGTAGGGGACCCCTTGAGCAGTTGCTAGCCTAACGATGTGCAATACCCTATTATATAAATTTTCTTATGAGTATATATATATATATATATGTATATACAAATATATATATACGTATATATATTTTATAAAGAAAGAAAGGAAAAAGAAAGAATTAAATAAGTATAATAAAATAATAATAATAATAATAATAATATTAATAAGTTACTTAGTATACTTAAAAATTCGTAGGTACTATGTGCTGTGACTATTCCTTAGCAGCATACTATGTGCTGTGACTAATCCTTAATAATCTAATAATACTAATTAGAGTATAATAATAATACCAATAATAATAACAATAATAATGTATATTAAAGCCTACTCATTGCAATTAAGTTCCTTAGGAACTTGCTGCAGTGCGTTGACCCTTCCTTTACTTCCCAGGCCTTAGCCGCCCATTGACCCTTCATCCAATAACCCATCCGACCCCCTTCAGCAGTCTGCTGTAGCCGCCTATGACTCTTCAACCCGCGGATCCGCACTTTACCCCCTCTCTCACTTAATATATAATATATATATATAGATAGATAGCTCTCTAAAACCCCAACCTAAAACTCCAGACTTCCTCTTCCCATCTTGAGCCATCACCACAGCCAGAGAAG
Organism: Iris macrosiphon; assembly: GCA_036927795.1. Lineage (NCBI taxonomy): Eukaryota > Viridiplantae > Streptophyta > Magnoliopsida > Asparagales > Iridaceae > Iris > Iris macrosiphon. The sequence continues at coordinate 165,733,776 of JAYESA010000011.1, read as the reverse complement.
CCTCCCCAAGCCATCCAACCATCCCGTCGACGCCGACATCGCGAACTGCAGTCTCCCACTCGAGGCACCTTCGCTCCGGCGTGTTTTTTCGTTGACTCGCTTGACCAAACGTTGTTCCGTTTTTATATGTATGATCTTCCCTCAACCCTCTCCAATATTTGTTTTATAGCCTACCTCGGAAAACGTGTGCCCCTAGGTGAAAAATAGCGCCCAAGTCAGCGCGAGCAGACAGAATTCTGCAATCGCAGAATTCTAGAACGACCACCCATATTGTCGAGTTCGTATCTCCCACCACAGAGATCCGAATTCGATGATTCTTTTTGATACCTGTAGATTACATGACCTAGTTTATTTTCTGTATTATAACTTTGTGCTATTAGTTGCTGTGGACAAAAATATATTCGTCACAAAACTGCGCGTACCCACTTTTTCCGGTTTTCCAAAAGTTGGAGATCGGAGCGCGCCCCGCCAAACGGGACCGCCCCGCCGTGTGCCAAGTGTACCGAATGGTGCACGCAGTATAACGGGACACGTGAAAATTTGTGGCGACTGATTTGGACGCGTGTGCGCGCCGGAATCAGGTCGTATCCGCGGACACATTTCGTGTCGCCACTTTTGTGGAACTCGCGCGTATTTTGTGCACGCTTGTCAGAATGCGACAAAACTTGCGCCACTGGACTCGTGGTAATGCGCTGGTCCTGTGACCCAATTTTCACGCATTTCTGAGACGGTTGACCAGATCGCCAATTGGCGGGCCCACAGTTGACTTTTTGGACCAAATTTTGTTCGGCTCATCGGAATCCAAATTTGGATATACCGTTGGGTTCGTATTGACATCTAGAGTTGTTTGACCCATAGTTTGTCCCATTTAGAGACTGTTACCCTCGGCACGCTTTTCGGTGTAAAGCGGGCCACACGTGGACTCCACTTTTGCCCGAAATTACAGTTTTGCCCCTGTGTCCAAATTGGACGAAAGGGAAGTGCTTTCTAGCTATTTTGCTTATTTTGGGAATGTTGGCGATATTTATTTCAGCATCCGGAGACATTTGTTCTGTGGCCATAGCTTCTGGTCCTGTGTATTGGACATCTGGACGTGACATTTTGCAATTTCTTGCCAGGCAAGTATACCTTGCCATTGTACTGTTATTTACATTCCATATGTTGCATGCATCTTTATTTTCTGCCCTTAGTTCATATATTTTAATTGTTATATAAAATGCTCGTGACGGTGACGTCGCGATATGTTTTTACTTATGTATTGCATTGACCCTGTACATGAGACTACCCCATTATCATATAGTATCATTAGGTTCATTTGGCCATGACACATATTTTTACACGAGTTGTGAGTCTCATATAGATCACGGACGCATGTATTGACTGATCATCGGTACGTGTGGGCCGTGCGTTAGGGATAACTGCTGTTAGAAACTTTGCATGCTAGTAGACTTGGCAGTTATTAGAGGTCCATGGACATAGCTTATTATAGTACGGTGGTCCCATCCTTGTCCTTGTTTGGTTGCAGGATTGGGCTAGGGTACTAAGAATAGGCTATGGACCAAATCGTGTCATGGATGTGACATGCTTAGAGCATGTGGTGGGGAGAACAACAAGTACCGCATTTGAGCTCCTTTGCACTTTTTCTGTGAAGCCCGGATTCTCCGCTGGAGATACGGGTGATGATGACCCTTATATATTATGTACTATCAGGCGGGCCACCGGCGTTCAAAAGACGACGTGCCTTTTAGGCCCCTGGCTCTTCAAAAGAGAACCATGCCAAATCCCAGTTTTCAGCCAGATAGCTCACTTGTGGGAAAAGGTGTTCTTAACTGCATTCACTTTAGACGGTTAGGCGACCCTTTGGATATTTATTTCAGTATATTATTGGCATGTGTTTAAGTATACTTGTTATGTCCCTCTGAGGACCTGGTCTGCTGCCAGGTGTACCTGTTCTTGAGTATTTGCAGGAGCACAGATTTGGAAGGATATAGATGCTCCGTGGATGTCTTCTCTTCGAGCCGTGATTGGTAGCTGGTACTTATTGTTTGAGTGAGTTGTACTTATATTGTATTTACTTTTCTCATTCGAGTTGGTAGTGGATTTGTTTCCACCCAACTATCATCCTTAGATACTTCTTGTTGAGATCTAGTTTCATAGATACTGGTTATTTATTTCTATATGATTTTGGTGGATGAGATTTAGATTTTATCCTGTGACTTGTATTACATTTTTCCACTTGTGGATTTTATATTCATAATACAGCGTACGTATGGATTTGGCTTCCATATATTGGAGTTGCCATATCCATGCGGCTGGCATGCTTACGTGTCCTAGTCCTACGTATTTTTGGGACTGGGACGTGACATGTTTTAGTGGTGGCCCATGCAGGTCGAGAGCATATTGTCTCGGTTACAATAACTGTACCGAACAAGCCTGCACCTAGGACTAGAATATAGGATCTCATCCACAATTGACTATGATTCATCTTCCTCCTCTCTGTTCTATTTTGAACAAATGCATCCTGCTTGATTCCTGTGCTTCCCTAATAGTTCTTTGAGTATAGACTTCTGCTAGAATATAGGAACCCCTGTTATTAGGATGATAATTAGGGTAGCACACCTATTAAGAATACAACGAGGATATAGACACACCTCTAAGTTTAGAATATCTAGTGAACCTAGAATTCTTTATCTATAGATTGGTTTACCATTATCCCTTGATGTATTATGAAGACTTAAGAGTAGTATAGATACTACTAGAGTTAGTTAGAAGGTTACCATAATGTTTGCCCCTAGCATTGAGAAACCCATAGAAAACCAAAATTTAAATATTATGACTGAACCTAACCTTCACAGTTAGATAAGTATGGGGAAACTATAAATTTATATTCTTGTCTTGAGATAGGCAGACAGTACCTTAGAAAGCCAAGAGCAATGCATAGAATATTTTTCTAATCATACCTCAAATATAGCAACTAACACCCCACTCCCCTTAGAGAACCATGATGCTATCTAGAGCCCTCTATCTTTATTTTATATATTGTTTCCCTGCGACCATAGCGCTCTCTATTTTGCGACGGCTAATTACGTTTCTTCTCTTCATCTTTCAACTCGTGCCATCTGACACTTCGGATAGTAGGCCAAGTAAATTTATTCTTTGTTAAGGGCTCACAGTTTACTAGGATTATAGTTGTAGCCTTGAGTGTGAATTTTTTATGCTTGGTAGTAAGAACTTGATAAGTTTAAGTTGTTTTGTAGTTTGTGACCGATGATTAACCCTTAGTTTTAAATCATGTAATTTGTACCCTCACCCCGATACAAGTTAGACCCTTCCTCCTTGACGGTCAGTAACTCTTCTATCCTTACCATTGACACTTGCTTGTAAGTGCTATGACTAAGACTTAGGATGACCATTACCTACATAAAAAGGATACCCTAATCAATACCAAGATTTTTCCTCATATACCCTAATAAAGAGTTTCTGTTTTATTTACATGTGCAAGATTATTGTGTAGGACCCTATTAAGACTGTCACCGTATTAGTTTAATTATTTTAAGTTGGGTAGTATACCTCACCACCTAGTATCACACAGTCCTCTTAACTCATTGGTGAAGTATAACCAAATGACACCGACTTTAGACTTGCATAAGTAGATAACATTTAGAAAAAAAAAAAATGAAAGGCCCTATCCCTATTGTCGACTATCGACTTAGACAAGGAATTAATATGATAACTGTAGAGATTGTAGAGTCTTTTGTTATTGTTGCTTATGTTGTTTTATTTTTGCAACTTGAATTATTTGTAACTTCTCTCATCATAATCCAGCGTATTTATAATCTTTGTACTACCTTGACTTATGCTGCTATTATAGCCTAGTTTTGCAAGCTTATTCTTTATCGAGCTTGTTCATGACATGTATTATTGGAGTACTACACTAATACATATCAGAATCAGTGTATTACGGTCTGATCAACCTTAGTGCACTTGGTTCGCTCTTCACATGACTACTTTATGTGGATTGAGATACATAGTTGACTAGTAGACAAATATACTTGCCCCTAGACATGTCTGACATATCGTATCGGTTACATAACTGTAGTGATACGAGCATGTGAATAGGAATTACCAAAATAGGATTTCAATCCACAACTGCTTTGACAATTCCCAATTGAATTCTTTAAACGCCTTGATCCCAATACTTCTATTCTATTACGCTGCCCTTGAACTCTTTATTATTGATCTTCGTCTTCCCCTATTTCGGAAAGACGAAACCTCGTGCTGGGTATAAAGTTTGATACACAGAGAGTACTAGATATACCCCATAGGCCGATCACATACTTGAGGATTATTCTTTCGTAATTAAGGATATATCATATGTGATATGATCGAAGTTGAAGTTTCGAGGATTGAACGACATGAGTAAATAAATTAAGGGATATTTTCTTAAGGTATATAGCCTTAGGTGATAGGTAGGTAAATTCTAAGTAGGGGTAGTAGTGCATTGTCAACTCGGGAGGAATTTCTTTTAGATTATGATCGAGTAAGACTAGATTGGGAGAGGTTCAAGCCATTATAATTTTGAGAAATTTAGAAGGATGACTAAGATGATGAGGATCAATGAATTGATATTGAGGACCCAATATTTATACCTTAAGTGCATGAGTTAAGTTTTTGAACAATGAAGGTAGAATCACCAACTTGAATTTAGAGGATAAATATAGAATTTCAGACTTGAATATTGGTGGACTGTATTTAAATTATTTTTAATTTGGTGATTTGAATTAAGAATTAAAATTTTGGTTGGACGACCTATTTGAAATAATGAGGATGTGAATGGAATTTAAAGAGTTGAGGCATACAAAATTTTATAAGTGAAAATGGGAATATATTGGATTCAAACCACTTCTAAAGGAGATTATGATAGTTAGGGATCGTGAGGTAAAAGTTATATTGCGTATGTAAATCTTGGAGATGTTATGTGGATGTGGATAATTTGAATCAAGGGGAGAAGAGATAACCATAGGTTAAATTCTGATTGGAGCAGTGGTCATCTTAACCTAGAAGTGATTGCAATGGATATGATTAGGATTTTAGTTATCGCAAGAAGATTGCGACTGACTTGCCTTATTGTACATAAAGGATTAACCGATTCTGCCTTATTTCAATTTTGAGGACGACATTGTCTTAAGTTGGCTGAATTGTGAAACTCCCTCACCTAAGAACTTGACCTACTCGGCCTAGATAGTGAGACTGAGGCTAGCACGAATCCACTTAGAAATAGAACACGATATTTTTATTTAGTTTACAACATGATATCACTTGACACGCCTTACCGTGCTCCGATAATTGGAGCACTATACTAGCCACTGCCTTCCTACAAATTCTACACCCTTATCCTAGACATGCCCATCTTCTATTCTCATCTTTGTACAATTTTCCAATTGTTGGACGCTTTTATGCAAAAGAGCATTTATGTGTCCACACCATTGGACATGACACATGAAGAAACCTATTTTTCGCTCATATGGATTTTTCCATGATTTTTTTTTTCGGGATGTGCAACGTGCAACGTGCAACATCGCCCACCCCTTTAAACCTAGCTTTTCATTTTAAACAATGCAAATCTTATACCATCATTGCATTCTATCGTGGCTTAATTTTAATTTCGAGGACGAAATTTTTACAAGTTGGGTAGAATATAAAACCCCCTTCCTAGAAATCGTATAAACCCTTTTATTTATTAATTATTAATTAAATTATAGTAATTAGGGGCTAAATAGGAGAAATAGATTTTTAATAATTTTTATGTTAGGTGTTCGGGCACTTAGAGGACTTATGGGACCTTCAGGAATTTTTCGGAATTTATTCCATGTAGGGGACCCCTTGAGCAGTTGCTAGCCTAACGATGTGCAATACCCTATTATATAAATTTTCTTATGAGTATATATATATATATATATATATATATATATATATATATATATATATATATATATATATATATATATATATATATATATATGTATATACAAATATATATATATGTATATATATTTTATAAAGAAAGAAAGGAAAAAGAAAGAATTAAATAAGTATAATAAAATAATAATAATAATAATAATAATATTAATAAGTTACTTAGTATACTTAAAAATTCGTAGGTACTATGTGCTGTGACTATTCCTTAGCAGCATACTATGTGCTGTGACTAATCCTTAATAATCTAATAATACTAATTAGAGTATAATAATAATACCAATAATAATAACAATAATAATGTATATTAAAGCCTACTCATTGCAATTAAGTTCCTTAGGAACTTGCTGCAGTGCGTTGACCCTTCCTTTACTTCCCAGGCCTTAGCCGCCCATTGACCCTTCATCCAATAACCCATCCGACCCCCTTCAGCAGTCTGCTGTAGCCGCCTATGACTCTTCAACCCGCGGATCCGCACTTTACCCCCTCTCTCACTTAATATATAATATATATATATATATATATATATATATATATATAGATAGCTCTCTAAAATTCTAACCTAAAACTCCAGACTTTCTCTTCCCATCTAGAGCCGTCACCACAGCCAGAGAAGCCTCCCCAAGCCATCCAACCATCCCGTCGACGCCGACATCGTGAACTGCAGTCTCCCACTCGAGGCACCTTCGCTCCGGCGTGTTTTCCCGTTGATTCGCTCGACCAAACGCTGTTCCGTTTTCATAGGTATGATCTTCCCTCAACCCTCTCCAATATTTATTTTATAGCCTACCTCGGAAAACGTGTGCCCCTAGGTGAAAAATAGCGCCCAAGTCAGCGCGAGCAGACAGAATTCTGCAATCGCAGAATTCCAGAACGACCACCCATATTGTCGAGTTCGTATCTCCCACCACAGAGATCCGAATTCGATGATTCTTTTTGATACCTGTAGATTACATGACCTAGTTTATTTTTTGTATTATAACTTTGTGCTATTAGTTGCTGTGGACAAAAATATATTCGTCACAAAACTGCGCGCACCCACTTTTTCCGGTTTTCCAAAAGTTGGAGATCGGAGCGCGCCCCGCCAAACGGGACCGCCCCGCCGTGTGCCAAGTGTACCGAATAGTGCACGCAGCATAACGGGACACGTGAAAATTTGTGGAGACTGATTTGGACGCGTGTGCGCGCCGGAATCAGGTCGTATCCGCGGACACATTTCGTGTCGCCACTTTTGTAGAACTCGCGCGTATTTTGTGCATGCTTGTCAGAATGCGACGAAACTTGCGCCACTGGACTCGTGGTAATACGCTGGTCCTGTGACCCAATTTTCACGCATTTCTGAGACGGTTGACCAGATCGCCAATTGGCGGGCCCACAGTTGACTTTTTGGACCAAATTTTGTTTGGCTCATCGGAATCCAAATTTGGACATACCGTTGGGTTCGTATTGACATCTAGAGTTGTTTGACCCATAGTTTGTCCCATTTAGAGACTGTTACCCTCGGCACGCTTTTTGGTGCAAAGCGGGCCACACGTGGACCCCACTTTTGCCCGAAATTATGGTTTTGCCCCTGTATCCAAATTGGACGAAAGGGAAGTGCTTTCTAGCTATTTTGCTTATTTTGGGAATGTTGGCGATATTTATTTCAGCATCCGGAGACATTTGTTCTGTGGCCATAGCTTCTGGTCCTGTGTATTGGACATCTGGACGTGACATTTTGCAATTTCTTGCCAGGCAAGTATACCTTGCCATTGTACTGTTATTTACATTCCATATGTTGCATGCATCTTTATTTTCTGCCCTTAGTTCATATATTTTAATTGTTATATAAAATGCTCGCGACGGTGACGTCGCGATATATTTTTACTTATGTATTGCATTGACCCTGTACATGAGACTACCCCATTATCATATAGTATCATTAGGTTCATTTGGCCGTGACACATATTTTTACACGAGTTGTGAGTCTCATATAGATCACGGACGCATGTATTGACTGATCATCGGTACGTGTGGGCCGTGCGTTAGGGATAACTGCTGTTAGAAACTTTGCATGCTAGTAGACTTGGCAGTTATTAGAGGTCCATGGACATAGCTTATTGTAGTACGGTGGTCCCATCCTTGTCCTTGTTTGGTTGCAGGATTGGGCTAGGGTACTAAGAATAGGCTATGGACCAAATCGTGTCATGGATGTGATATGCTTAGAGCATGGGGTGGGGAGAACAACAAGTACCGCATTTGAGCTCCTTTGCACTTTTTCTGTGAAGCCCGGATTCTCCGCTGGAGATACGGGTGATGATGACCCTTATATATTATGTACTATCAGGCGGGCCACCGGCGTTCAAAAGACGACGTGCCTTTTAGGCCCCTGGCTCTTCAAAAGAGAACCATGCCAAATCCCAGTTTTCAGCCAGATAGCTCACTTGTGGGAAAAGGTGTTCTTAACTGCATTCACTTTAGACGGTTAGGCGACCCTTTGGATATTTATTTCAGTATATTATTGGCATGTGTTTAAGTATACTTGTTATGTCCCTCTGAGGACCTGGTCTGCTGCCAGGTGTACCTGTTCTTGAGTATTTACAGGAGCACAGATTTGGAAGAATATAGATGCTCCGTGGATGTCTTCTCTTCGAGCCGTGATTGGTAGCTGGTACTTATTGTTTGAGTGAGTTGTACTTATATTGTATTTACTTTTCCCATTCGAGTTGGTAGTGGATTTGTTTCCACCCAACTATCATCCTTAGATACTTCTTGTTGAGATCTAGTTTCATAGATACTGGTTATTTATTTCTATATGATTTTGGTGGATGAGATTTAGATTTTACCCTGTGACTTGTATTACATTTTTCCACTTGTGGATTTTATATTCATAATACAGCGTACGTATGGATTTGGCTTCCATATATTGGAGTTGCCATATCCATGCGGCTGGCATGCTTACGTGTCCTAGTCCTACGTATTTTTGGGACTGGGGCGTGACAACTTGGTCGCGTGCGGTCTTCACCGAAATGTGCGCGCATTTGATACGGACGTGTAAGATTTCTCAGAAGTTGATTTGGATGTGCGTGCACACCGGAATCAACGCGTATCCGCCGACAACGCCCCATATCCGCCTGTTCTGGAACATATTGTAACTTTGTGTACACACGTCGGATCGAGATGAAACTTGCACCATCGGACTCGTAGCAATACGCTGGTCCTGTGACCCAAGTTTGGTTCGATCCTGAGAACGTTGACAAAATTGCGTATCGTGGGCCCCACGGCTCCACTTGACGGGCGATTTTGTGAACGGCTCATCGAAATTCAGTTCTGGAAGTTCCATTGGATTCGTATCATCGTTTCTGACTTGTTGACACTAAGTTGGACGAATTTGGAGACCATTGGCCCTGACATATTTTTTGGTGCAAAGCGGCCCATATGTGGACCCCGCTTTGACCAGGAACTGTCATTTTTGCCCCTGTGTCCAAATTGGACTTAAGGACAGGCGTTTCTAGCTATTTGATATTTTCTGAGACTGTTGGTGATGTTTATTACAGCTTTTGGAGGAGTACCTGCAGGATCCACTGATACAGGGATAACTGTTGGTATTCAAACCCCAGACAAGTGTACCTTGCCAAAACTTGCAGTTCTTGTTACATATTTCTTAGATTTATTTATATGGTTGATTCATGCTTAACCTAGGACCGTGTGACTTACTTAGCGTCCGATTCATAGTCGGGTGCCAACACTGTATGCAGAGTTGTGTAACGTCACCTAGAGATGGACATATGTGACCCTTTACATTCTCGTACTTGTCTTATCAAGTACATTATAACCCAGGACACTTGACACTATTTATGAGACAGAATCTTCCTGAGATATTTATGGTGATTCTGTATAGGATACATGTATTATGACATAGACATTATATTCATAGATCTTATATGACTTGTTGCATTAGCTATGATCTTGCGTGACATGTACATGAGACGTTGTGGACATGAGACGTGTGGTTACATTGGGTGGGAAGAGACACACAGGATACATGCTATTTTATATATCTATCTACTACTATTGTGAGGCTGTAGACTCTCCAGCAGAGCTAGGCACATTACATGTTATTACTGCTACCGGCTCCACGACACAGAGCTTGTAGTGGCTCAGCCTGAGTACTAGTGATGCTCTCACTTGTATTTCACATAGATGGTTACATATTTATCCCATTTATTTCATTATTTTCTGCACTGCATTTATTTTGGCTTGTATTATGTTGTACCTTGCTATGTCCCCTGAGGACCTGGATCCGGATTATGTCCCCAGGATTTGCAGACGAGATCTATCCCGAGGTATACGGGACAGCAGCAGGAGCAGATACATGAGCTGTACCGACACCCGAGGATGAGGTGTTAGCTGAAGACTTTTCCTGAGCATCTATGTTTCATGCTCAGTATTTACTTTATTCAGACATTTATATTTTGGTCTGTTGAACCATTGTATCAGATTTTTATCGGGTTGTTCCCCGAAGCATTTTGTTGAGACTGGCTGATGATTTACATTTCTTATTTCTGTGGATCATATTTTATCTTGTATGGATGAGATTAGTTGTGACATGTTGTAGTATACCTTATTTTACAGCTTAAGTACGCCCTGATGGATCCATTAAATTGGGTTTGTCCATCAGTGTGTGCTGCTGGCCATTGCCATGTATCTGGTCCCTCGGTATTTTGGGACTGGGGCGTGACAGTTATGTACTTCGCTCCAGTTCTGACTGGATATATTTTTTCCAGAGGATCCTGAGGATTTTTGCCCGACCTTCTACGGACCAGGTGTCGAGGAGTGTTGCAACCCTGAGATTGAGGAGGAGCCCGTCCCAGCAGAGGAGACGCCACTAGCGCCCTAGTGTAGCTAAGTAGGTTTTACTGGGTTGTTCCCAGTTGGTTTTCTGGATGACTGTATTACTATTTATTATTTTGCTGCTGTGAGATGTTATAGACTTTTAGACTTGGACTGTATATTTGGATATTGTACTTGCTCTCTGTGGTTCTTTATTTCTTTGTTGATATCTTATCATGCTTTTACTCTTTCCCTAGTTATTGTGATTGAGTTTATATATATTGTGATGTTGCCCTCCTTTTGGAGAGGTTATCTTGACAAGCTATTGTGAGATATATATAGTTGTGACCTAGAACGGACCTAGACAGCGTTCTACCACCGATTCTGCGGCGTAGGCTGGACTTACCCACGACTCATGCCCGATTTTTTGGGTGCGGGTCATGACAAATAATGACAGGTCTAGTGACTATTTTTGATACATATTTGTCAAGTTTTTTGCTACCAGACATATTTAGCGACGAAACTTTCCGTCTCTAATCCGTCGCTGACATAAAATTTTTCAGTTTTTCTCGCTAATCCGTCGCTAAACATAATTTTTTTCCAGAATAGAATTACTTACTTCCTGCTCTTGTAACATTATACAAAATCAATCATAGATTCAAACACATCAAATACAATAAAACGTATTAAATACAAGTGCATAGCTATAAATTATCATATTATCAAGTTATACAACCACATAAATTATCGTATTAAATATAATAGAACATATTAAACACATAAAACTACCATCATCCAAACATATAAAGTTATATAACCAGTACATCCATCAAACTGTCAAATTATAAAAAAAATACATCAAGTCGACGGTGGAGGCGGCAGCGGCTGTCGGCTGTCGGCTAGCCATGTAATGCATCATAACCGCAGCGATGATCTGTTATAGATCTTCGGGAATGACAGAAAGAGGAGCAGAAGAAATTGGAGATAGAGCCAGAGGAGCCATCGGAGGATCTGGAGTAGCCATCGTTGGAGCCGTCGGAGGAGAAGGAGTTGCAGGAGGAGGAGGAGCTGCAGGATCACAAGACTCTGCCAGTTGTCTAACCTGCTTCTGTACCTCTAACAGAGTCATCGTGATATGCTCCAAACTCATAGCACCAGAAGGAATGTCGGGGCTGGGCTCTGATGGAGCTGGAGGACCCATCGGAGGATCTCTGGAAAGAACCGACGGCTGGGATGCCAACGATCCAGTCCCGAACACACTGCTGCCTTTCCCTCTCCGGATAGCTTGTACCCACCAATCATTTCTCTCAGTCGGCGTACTGCTCTCAGTCCCACCCTCCAATGTCTCATACGGCTCCTATATTTATTTATGTAAATATGTTTAGATATCGTAGGTTAAGATTAATCTTTTAATTGTCTACAACTAAGGTTAGGTTTAGAGTTAAGTTTAGATATCATAGGTTAGGTTTGGAGTTAAGATTTTTAGATATCATAGGTAACAATATTAAAGTTAAGGTTCAATTTTTAGGGTAAACAAATATAGTTAAAGTATAAAAAGAATATAATTAAATTTCGTTGACAAAATTTTATAAACACAGCTTACGTATGCTTTTGTTGCCCGCTCATCTACGAGCTTTCCATCCTTCTTTCTTTTGTGCGTCTGTTGGAAGATTGTGGGGAAGTCGACGGCCTTCGAGTCTCCCCTGGCTCTGATGGCTTCCTTGCACTGTAAAAATTAAGTATTCAATTAATAAGAAAAAAATAAGAATGACCAAAAATCGATCTAGCAAAAAATTATAATACTGACCATCCGTCGAAAATGCTCGACGGTCGGAATGGATTCACCCGTGTAGAGACTACCCTTAGGACGGGAAAATCTCGCCTTCTCACACTTGGCCTTATAGGCCGGGGCCTCCATCTTCTCCTTCATCTTCTCCCAGAACTCCTCCTTGAGCCACTCCTTATGAAGATCCCCTGAATGTGACGCCAGCGCCTTCTGATCATTGATCATATCCCTGAACCTTTTGCTGGCGACGGTCTTGTAACACTTTTGGATCACAAACTATCTATGATCCAGCCACCAATACTTCTTCTGCAAATTAGAAAAATATTTTTTAGCATTTTAATTAAAAAGTTATATATTATTCTAAATAAAAATCTTATACATACCACAGCATATCCAGCCAAATAAATCGTCGATCCAGCGGGACGTTATTGAAGTTGATATAAGGGCCATAAAAGTTCTTCCGCATGACGTCCCCCAGATCAGTGCCAGTCTTGGTCGGGAAGAACCTAAATAAGTAAACAATATACAATTAGAATATAAATAAATAAATGTGTGAATTGACAATAAGTACTTGCGTCGTTCCATCGGCCCATAGCTCGGGACAATTGATATTGGCTGGACATTCTGGTAAAGTAGGGGGATATGCAAATCTTGGACGATGGACATATACTCCGTGCTCCACCAGGAGGCCTGAATATAGATTTGCTCCAGTAGGAGCAACTAGTGGAGTAGCCGGTGTACTAGTAGTCGCAGTAGTTGCATGAGTAGCAGCATGGGTAGAAGCTGGGGTAGAATATGAGGGAAGCCCTGGAGATGGAGTAGCTCTCCTACAGATGAACGAGTATATGGCAGGGATAAATCATCCTTGGCATCTATGAACTCACCTCGGATGGTCGTGTGTGACCTGCATCTGGAGTAGCTGGAGTAGTGGATGGAGGATGCTGGGAAGAAGATCATCACCGGTGTTCACCATCTTGAGACGGAAAGTACGGGAGATCATGTGGTCCTGCTCCAAAATTTGGCCATACAAAACCAGTGGGGTCAGACCCCAAAACAGCAAGTATCACAAGGGAGCCAACTTAGGAACTAAAACCAGCATGCCGACATATCAATAAGAAATTGCACAAGGAATAATTAAATAAGTGCATCAGGTAGAATACCAATTAAACAGTTCTAAAGTATTTAAACAAGGATATCTGAAATCAGTACTATGCTATAATTTTCAGATCAGTTGTTAAATAAATCGGAATATGACGAGACTAGACTGAAAATTAAGCAATCACGATCAATCATGCCATACGACTTGCTATCATTAGCTAACTATGATCAGTTTGAGATTTTATACAGCCACATGCCCTGCAGACTATCCGGTTATCCAGGCATAAGGATACATAGAATAGATTATATCAGGTATAGTAATTTACAGGTACATGCAACACTCGATGTTGGAAGTGTGCCCCTTATGACAGAGAGCTCCAAATCCATTAGTTGTCGCTAGAATACCGGGATTGTATGTAGCCAAAAAATCTCTCTAGATGCTTCTAATTCATTATTTTAGTTGTTATACTGGGCAAGTTATTAAGAATTTCTAACCATGGTGATCAGAAATTTGCCTTAGACATAATGCAGGACATGATATGAAAGTAGCTTGACAAATACATTCAGGACAGGAGCAAGCAAATTATCCACAAAAAATTATCTTATCAGTTCAAGCATTTCAGTTCAAGAAATTCTAGCATGTCAGGAGTGCGCTTCGTCGAGCCACTATCAGGAATATCGGTACATGTCAGGTTAACTCTATACGATGAGCTATTATCAGGAATATCAGTGCAAGTCTGGTGTCAGAAGTTCAAGATTAACAGTGTCAATACAATCCATGATCAGGGAATGTAAATCCCCTAAAATTTAGATAAGGTTATTTTAGTAGTATTTTATTTTATTAAATAAATTATTTATTTAAATAATATATTCAATAAACAATTCCCTGAATTAAGAAATCCTTTGTTGTTGTTTTTTTCTTTCAAACCAACTTGTCTAACTCATACACACACCCATCCCCCACCTTCATACATACCAAACACCATTTTTCCCACACCAAATCATATTTTTACCTCATTTTAATTTAAATTTAGATTTTACCTATTTTAGCTTTCACCTTTGGACTATTTTAACTTAAAATGAACCATGAATATGCATATGGAGAGGGGGGACCAACCGCAGCCAAAACCCTTGGGCGAGTTTTAATGCAAATTTTTTTTGACCTTTGGTTTATAGCATGTAACTCACAACCTTTTACCTCCCCTCCCATTCATTACTACATATAACTATTACTCCTAAGGAAGTGTAATCCCCCATTCGGCCAACTCCATCCCTTTCCCTACCGAACTTCCACCTCCATCTCCCTTTTCTCTCCCTCCCCCGCTCGGTCATCTCTTTCTCCACCTTCTCGGAGATCTGGCCACCCCCTCCTTAAACTCGAAAGCACCTCCACCTCCACCTGGACCCACACGGCTGACCACGACCCATTCGAAATATGATAGTCGTTTCGATCCTTTCGTTGAGCAAAGGTGAGTTTTTCGTCCCGCTCTTCTCTTTTTGTATCTCGTGGTACGTTATGTCTTTCATGTGTCCTAACTTCGAAGTTATGTCCTGGATTAGTTATGTCCTCGATATAGTTGTTGGTACCTACTTACTTCCAGGCTTGGCTCTTGTCCATTTGTGTATCAGCATAGGCAAGTGAGGATGAGTTCCTATTCAACTGACTCAGGAGTATATATATCCATATGCCTCCACTTTCCCTGTGTGTTGTTTTTTTGCATTTATTCATTAGTTACTTCTACAGCTATCTTTTCTATTTTTAGTTATTTGCTTAGTATAATCCTTTAATTAGTGACTTGAGATTTTTTTGAGCTTTCTCGTGTGTTTCAGCTCGACTAGCCTTGGTAAAATTTTGAGGACGGAATTTTTTTAAGGAGGGTAGAGATGTTACACCCGATTCCAGATTTGATATTTCTTGAATTTTTAGAATTAAATTTTTTTGATAATATATTCCTATTGTATTTTTGTTGTTGTTGGTTTTTGTTATTTTATTTATTGTTATTTTATGTTGTTAAGAAAGACTATCCGAGACCAGTAGAATACCTATTGGCATTGCCATAGACCCGGTTTATGATCTGTATATAGAATGGACATCTGGTTCGGTTCATTTGATTAAACCAATGACTAAACCATCTTTCTCTCCTCTTAGTATCTATATGAGTATTTTCTCTCTCCTCACTCATTTTCTTATTTCATTCTTCTTGCTTCCTTCTTCCTCCTATCCCTCAAGCTCTCTCTAGCCAAATCCTAACCCTAGGGAGGAGTTGTTGTGACTTGGACCGTGAGAGGTAGAGGCTAGGAGCCACCCGAGGCAAGTACATCTTGCTCAATGGTAAAGTCATAAATTTTTAGATTTTTCATATATATATTGTTTTAAAAAATCTATTTGATGAAAAATGTTCTCCGTAAGTTGTTGATCATATTTAGTTCTTGAAGTTTTGGATTTTGATGTATAGATTTTTGCAGATCTGAGTTTTAAGTTTAGAATTTTTATGGGTTCCATGAGTTTTTCTTGGTTTTGATTTATTAAAACTTAGTGTTTTTGAAAACCAGTTATTCTTTATGATAGAGTATTTCATTTCGTGCAATTTGGCTTTTGTTTTACTTGATTTGGAGTTAAAATAAAGATTTTAGGGAAAACGTAACAAGTGGTAATATACTGTCAACAATACGTAGGACTAGGAATACGTAACACGTCAGTCGTATGTATACGAAATCCAATATATGAAAACCATACACACACGTACGCTGTACATGAATATCAAATCCATAAGTGGTAATATACTGTCAACAAGTCACACGCAATCTATATCTCATCTACAGCAAAAGTAAATAAATAGGAATAAATAACTGAATATCAATATGAAGTCTCAAAGTATGATAGTCGGGTGAAAATAAATCCACTGCAAATTGAATATGCTAAAACTACTAAATGAGAGAAGAGATCAAACTCTAATATAAGATAAAAGTCCACAAAAGAAATGGCAACTAGAAAATTCATCAGCTGCGATGAATCAAAGGTACTCTGAAGATAAGACCTCCTCGGTCTGGTATGAAGTGTCAGGTCCGGGTCCGTACTCCTGTGGATACTCCTGCAAGTCTATACCTGGAAAGGGACCAGGTCCTCAGAGGGATGTAACAAGATACATAAAAGTATGTCAATAAAGTACTGAAAATAAACATCCAAAAGGTCGCCTAACCGTCTATGTGAATGTAGTTTGAGAACAAATTTCCAACACGTGGGCTATCTGACCAAAATGGGATTGGCATAATTTTCTCGGAGATTCAGGGGCCTACAAAGCATGTCGTCTTTTGAACGCCAGAGGCCGCCTGATAATATATAATATATAGTGGTCATCATGACCGCGCATCTCCGGCGGAGCGTACGGGTTACACAAGGAAAGTGCAAAGGAGCCCAAATGCCTTACTTGTTGTTCTCCCCACCCTATTCTCTAAGAATGTCACATCCATGACACGATGATACCTCTAAATAACTGTCCGATCTTCTAGCATGCAAAGTTTCTATCGGCAGTTATCCCTATCCGTCGTATGACCTATACGTACCAGTGGCCAGCCAAGTACGCAATCCGTGTCCTACATGAGACTCACACTCGTGTAATAACTGTGTCATGGCCAATGAAACATAAATGCCTCATGATAATGGGGTGGTCTCATAAGCTAGGTCAACATGCATATATATAATAAAAACAGAATACGACGCCACCGTCGTTACACCCAAGTTATCCTTGGACGCGCATTTTATATAGCAGTTTAAAATATATGAACTAAATAGACAAAAACAAAACACATGCATCATATAGAATATAAATCACAGTACAATGGCAAGGTATACTTGCCTGCAAGCAATCTGTAAAGTGTAAGCGTCCAGATATCAAGTACACAAGATCAGAAACTACGACCTCCGAATAAACGTCTCCGGATGCTGAAATAAACGTCACCAACGTTCCCGGAATCAACGAGATAGCTAGAAAATACTACCCTTTTGTCTAATTTGGACACAGGGGCAAAATAGTAATTTTGGGTCAAAGCGAGTCCACATGTGGTCCACTTTGCACGGAAAAGCGTGCCAGGGATAAAGGTCTCTAAATGGGACAAATTATAGGTAAAACAAACTTTAAACGTCAATATGAACTCAACAGTATATCCAATTTTGGATTCCGGTGAGCCGAACACAAATTTGTCCAAAAAGTCAACCGTGGGGCGCGCAAATAGGCGACTTGGTCAACTGTCTCAGAATCTCATAAAACTTGGGTCACAGGACCAGCGTGATAGCACGAATCCAATGGCGCAAGTTTTATCACATTCCGACGAGCGTACACTAAATGGTGCAGTATTTTACAAAAGTCACGATACGGGGTCTTTTTACGGATACGGGTTGATTCTGACGCGCACACACGTCCAAATCAGTTTCTGCGAAAGCCCACACGTCAAGATATATCATACGCGTCTTTCGGTGCAATTGGTACACGACGGGGCGGTCCCGATTGGCGGGACGCGGTTCATATCGCAAATTTTAAAGTTTTAGAAACATGTTTTACCTAATTTTTAATCTATTTTAATTCTTCATATAACACCAAATAAAATAATCTAATTAACAGGAAGTAATCTCGGATATATGATCTTCACATAGCAAAAAGAATTTTAAAGTTTGGATGTCTGTGGTGGAAGATATTGGTCCTTAAACATGGGTCATCACAACAGTTTCTGAAGTTAAAAAGATGTAAGTTTTCTCCAAATTGGTCTCAATTTTTACCTAAGATTTAACGTTGTACGCTGGAAACTAGTACATAGAGTTGGAAGAGGGATAGGTCATGAACATACCGATGAAGACGGATCAGAATTTGGTATCGAGATGAAACAAAAAATAGTGCGGGAGTCGGGGTCGCGCGGTCGCGGACGCGACGGTGCTGGCTGGAGGTCGGCGGTACGGAGGCTCCGGTGGTCGGCCGACACTGGGAAGTCGATGTAGATAAGAGGAGATAGGTTTAGGGTTAGGTTTTTGTCATTTAGATTATATATATATATATATATATATATATATATATATATATATATGTACGGAAGGAAGGAAGCGGGGGTTTAATGCTGGGTCGCGGCGGTCTCATGCGGGTATGGGGTTGCTGTTAGCTCGCGAGGGGGGGGGGTGCTGGGCTTTAGGCTTAGGGGTTTTAGACTTAGGCTTAGCTTTAGGTGGGGGATTTTAGCTTAAGGGGTTAATTAAGGTTTTTTTTTCTGTTCTTTATTCTTTTACTTATTACTTATATATATATAGTAATAAAATTCTAGAAATTTATATTGGTACATAAAATAATCTTTCCTCCTTCTACAAAGACCCCCTAAAATAAATTAAATTAAAAATTATAGTTTTGTTCAACAATTTATAAATGAATAGCTATCTAGTAATTAAAATTCAATAGATTATATTTCTAATTAGCTAAGAGATACTATAAATAATTAATGCTTAAAAAAATTAGGGGTTTTACATTCTACCTAACTTATAAAAATTTTGTCCTCGAAATTAAAACTAAGCCACGATGGAATCAAGGATGGTATAAGGTAGAAATGAACATAGCAAATTCATACCTTGGTCTACGAATAGGTACGGAAAATATTTGCGCATGTCGTCCTCGCACTTCCAAGTGAATTCTTCTGGCGCGCCATGCTTCCATGCCACGCGGACCAAGAGAATAGACTGGTTCCTCAACACTTTCTCTCGACGATCAAGGATCCCCACGGGTTGCCCTTGGTATAACAAGCTTGGACCAATGGTGATCTCAGAGTGGTTGAGAACATGATTATTGTCTGCCATATATTGCCTAAGTTGCGATACGTGGAATACATCATGTACTCCCTCGAGTGAAGGTGGTAGTGCCAGTCGATACGCCACTTCTCCCACTCTCTCTAGCACGTCGAATGGTTCAATATACCTTGGGCTCAACTTGCCACGCCCTTCGAATCGAATGGTGCCTCTAGTAGGTGATATCCTCAAGAAGACATGATCGTCTTCTTTAAACTCTAAGGGACAACGATGAAGGTCTGCTCACTGCTTCTGTCTGTCTTGCGCTGCTCGCAAGTGCCCTTGTATCTTCTTCATTGTCTCAACGGTGTTGACTACCAACTCTGGTCCCAGAATCTGACGCTCTCTCATGTCACTCTAATACACGGGAGACCTATACTTTCTTCCATATAATGCTTCAAACGGAGCCATTTGGATGCTCGCTTGATAGCTATTATTGTAAGAAAACTCCACAAGATGTAGGTGGTCCTCCCATGATCCTCCAAAGTCTAACATACAAGCCCTCAACATATCCTCCAGTGTCTGAATAGTATGTTTGGACTGACTATCTGTCTGCGGGTGATAAGATGTACTGAACTTCAGACAAGTCCCAAGACTCTCCTACATGCTTCTCTAAAAGTGAGATGTAAAATGCGAATCCCTGTCAAACACAATGCTGACCGGAATGCCGTGTAACCTCACGATCTGCCTCATGTATAAGTCAGCCAAAGCTTATATAGACTGGCCAACTCTAAAAGGCAAGAAATGGACAGACTTGGTGAGTCGATCCACTATTACCCATACTGCATCTCTCCCACTTGGACTCTTGGGAAAATCCGTGACAAAGTCCATAGTGATGTGCTCCCACTTTCACTCAGGAATCGAAAGTGGTTAAAGTAGCCCTGCGTTTCTCTGATGCTCCACCTTTACCTGCTGACATACTAGACATTTGGCTACAAAGCGGGCTATCTCCCTTTTTATCCCATGCCACCAAAAGTGCTATCGTAAGTCATGGTACATCTTGGTGCCTCCAGGATGAATAAAATACATCGAACTATGAGCTTCTGTCATCAGCTCATGTCGAATCTTTCCATTGGGAATATATAGACGATCACCACATCATAATGTCCCGTCATCATGAATGCGCAATCCCGTCTGCTCTCCAGCCTCTGTCCTTTCTTTCAATCTCCTGAATCTAGCGTCCGTAGGCAAAGCTGCATTGATCCTCTTTACTAGTGATGACTGTACTTGCAAGTTGGCTAATGTCCCATCTGCTATGGGTAATATCACTTCTATGCCAAGCTCTTACAAGTCCTCCAATAATTTTCTTTGTGTCGTCAAGAAGTAAGCTGCTGGTTTCCGGCTTAACGCGTCTGCTGCAACGTTAGCCTTGCCTAGGTGATAATATAGTTCTAACTCAAAATCTTTCATCAACTCAAGCCACCAACGTTGCCTCATATTTAGCTTCTTCTGTGTGAAGACATACTTGAGGCTTTTGTGGTCTGTATAAATCTCCACTCGTTCCCCATATAAATAATGTCTCCATAGCTTCAGAGCAAAAGCAACAGCTGCAAGCTCCAAGTCATGAGTTGGATAATTCTTCTCATGCACTCATAACTGTCTAGATGCATATACAATCACCTTGCCATGTTGCATCAACACACATCCCAAGCCTTTTCCTGATGTGTCACTGTAAATCACATAACCTCCTGATCCTGATGGAATAGTCAATACTGGTGCTGTGGTCAGTCGCTTCTTCAACTCCTCGAAAGCGGCTTGACACTCGTCGGTCCATATGAACTATTGGTTCTTGCACGTCAACTGAGTCATAGGCGCTGCTATCCTTAAGAAGTTCTCCACGAACCATCGATAATATCCCATAAGTCCAAGAAAACTCCTCACCTCCGATGCTGATTTAGGAATGGGCCATGTCTCGACTGCCGAGATTTTCTTTGGATCAACAGAAATACCATCTCCCATAATGACATGCCCAAAAAATGAGACTCTGTCTAAGAAAAACTCATATTTACTGAGCTTCGCATATAATTGGTCTCTTCTCAAGGTCTCTAGGACGATCCGCAGCTTCTCGTGCTCCTCGTGGCTCTTCGAATAGACAAGTATGTCATCTATGAAGACGACCACGAACTGGTCCAAATACTGATGGAATACTCGATTCATTAAATCCATAAAGATAGCTGGAGCATTGGCCAACCCAAATGACATGACCAGAAACTCGTAGTGTCTATATCTTGTCCTGAATGTGGTCTTCGGGATGTCCTGCTTCCGTACCTTCACCTGATGATATCCCGATCTCAAGTCTATCTTCGAGAACACCTTGGTTCCACTAAGCTGATCAATCAATGCGTGGTAACGGATATTTATTCTTCACGGTCACTGCATTTAAGTCTCTATAGTCAATGCACATACGCACTGACCCATCCTTCTTCGGTACAAATAACACTAGTGCTCCTCAGGGTGATGCACTTGGTTGGATGAAACTTTTTTTCTCTAATTCTTTTAACTGTGCCTTCAGCTCATCCATCTCCTTCTTTGCCAATCTGTAAACATGCAACGCTATTGGTGCTGCTCCCGGTGTCAATTCAATTGAGAATTCTACGTCTCTGTCCGGAGGTAGTCCTGGTAATTTCTCTGGAAAGGCGTCTTGAAACTCTGAAATAATGGGGTGATAAATAACGTCGTCCATCACAAGCTATATACCATCAAGGGCTTATGTGGATCCTCGTGCAAACTCAAGTTCAGGCTGGTCTGGTACCTTAAAAATAATGCTTCCTCCAAAACAGTCGAAGAAAGTGTGGTACTTGCTTAGCCACTCCATTCCAAGCATAATATCAAAAGTTGGCATATGAAGGGCTAAGAGTCAGGCATTCATCTCTCTGCCACGAATTACTACAGGACACGATCTACAAATCCGACTAACAGGTACAACTCCTCCTCCGGTGAGAATTCTAACACGACTATGTAAAGGTGTAGTGGTAATATTATGTTGGAAATAAAACTAGAAGATATGAACGAGTGGGTGGCTCCCGTATCAAATAACGTCACAGCAGGAAAAGTAAAAGCAAGAGTAATACCTGCTATAACATCAATCTCCTGTTCCATGTCATCCATTTCTAGTGCAAAAGCTCATCCATTCCTCTGTGGAAGTCCATGACTGGCCCTCGTGTACTGATCCTCCTGAGTAGGTAGCGGCGGTCCTTGCTGAAATTCTCCTGTTGCTGGAGGTTGAGGTGCTCCTGGTCTAGTCATCTGCTGAGCTGGCTTCGGTGCTGGAAGTGCTAGCCTCTGTACTGGCGGTGGAAGTGTCAATGTCTGCTGCATTGGACAGTCTCTCGCCATATGCTGTCTGGAACCACACCTCATGTATTATCCCAAACGAGTCCGACAGTCTCTCGAAATGTGCACACGTTTCCCACAATAATTGCAGGGGGCTTCTCCAAAATATGGTATGGTCCTGCTCTGTGCTGATGCTGCTGTTGCTGTGCCAAAGGACGTCTGATAGGACCTCCTTGCTGTGTCCTTGTTGGTCCTTGCTTTGTCTTCAGTTGACTTCCCTTTCCCCTGCTGATGGTCTCTTGTAATCTAGCTTCTGTCAATAATTCGGCATAAGAGATCCGATACTGTGATCTGGTGTAGTGTTGGAGATCCTGATCGGCCCGCGGTGAAACCTCTTAGCCTTCACCAAGTCATTCGGTATCAGGGCAGCACCATATTTACTAAGGCAACTAAACCCTGTATCATACTCGTTAACTATCTTGTTCCCCTGCTCCAGATGAAGAAACTGATCGTACAACGCGTCTCTTACCGTGTCCGAGAAGTACTTTCTCTTAAAGCACTCCAAGAATTATTCCCAAGTCTGATACGTACCCAACTGGCGCTCCATTGATTCCCACCAGTGATGAGCGTTACCATCCAGTTGCGTCCTTACGCCTATCATCCATAGGTCTGTAGGTAGCTGTAATGCTTCTAATAACTTTTTGGTGTGGGTAATCCAGTTTGTGGTCTCCTCTGGGCTCTCAGTGCCTTTATATGGCTTGGGACCCATCTGTACAAAGTTCTTGACTGAACCAACTCTAGGTCGTGGTACTGGAACTAGTGCCTGGGCTGGTACAGTTGCATGTGTAGCCATTCTCTCAAGTGCTGCCAGAAATTCTTGCCTCTGCTCTGCCGCTTGCTGCCTCTGCTCTACAGCCAATGCGGTCGCCTGTTGTCTCTTTTCCTGTATCATCATTTGGAAGAATTGGAACCGCTGTGTCTGGCCATCATGTGGTGTCGATGAAGCCGAAAAAGTCCCATTAGGTAAAGCGGAAAGATCGGATGGAACTAGATTGTGAGTCTGTCCATCCGGCCCCGAAAGTCTAGGAATCATTGAGGCCTCTCCTTGAGTTTGGCCGTTGACTCCTGAAGGTGTGTCGCTTCCAGCGGCAGTACATCCACTACGCAAATCCATCTCTCTGCAAGAGGTGGACGAAACAATTAGAAGGAGTACAGGAATCAAACAGGATGCAAGCATTTAAATAGGAAGTTGAAAGGGAAAATAAGTTTTAGTTAAGCGTGGATGAGATCCTATACTCTATTCCTATACGCAGGCTTGTTCGGTACAGTAAGGTAACCGAGATAATATATTCTCGACCTGCATAGGCCACCACAAAAATATGTCACGCCCCAGTCCCAAAATACGTAGGACTGGGAATACGTAACACGCCAGGCGTATGTATACGAACTCCAATATATAGAAACCATACACACACGTACGCTGTACATGAATATCAAATCCATAAGTGGTAATATACTGTCAATAAGTCACACGCAATCTATATCTCATCCACAACAAAAGTAAATAAATAGGAATAAATAACTGAATATCAATATGAAGTCTCAAAGTATGATAGTCGGGTGGAAACAAATCCACTGCAAATTGACTATGCTAAAACTACTAAATGAGAGAAGAGATCAAACTCTAATATAAGATAAAAGTCCACAAAAGAAATAGCAACTAGAAAATCCATCAGCTGCGATGAATCAGAGGTACTCTGAAGATAAGACCTCCTCAGTCTGGTATGAAGCGTCAGGTTCAGGTCCATACTCCTGTGGATATTCCTGCAAGTCTATACCTAGAAAGAGACCAGGTCCTCAGAGGGACATAACAAGATACATAAAAGCATGCCAATAAAGTACTGAAAATAAATATCTAAAAGGTCGCCTAGCCGTCTATGTGAATGCAGTTTGAGAACAACTTTCTAACACGTGGGTTATCTGGCCAAAGTGGGATTGGCATGATTCTCTCGGAGATTTAGGGGCCTACAAAGCATGTCGTCTTTTGAACGCCAGAGGCCGACTGATAATATATAATATATAAGGGTCATTATGACCGCGCATCTCCGACGGAGCATACGGGTTACACAAGGAAAGTGCAAAGGAGCCCAAACGCCTTACTTCTTGTTCTCCCTACCCCATGCTCTAAGTATGTCACATCCATGACACGACGATACCTCTAAATAACTGCCCGGTCTTCTAGCATACAAAGTTTTTATCGGCAGTTATCTCTATCCGTCGCACGACCTATACGTACCAGTGGCCAGCCGAGTACGCAAGTCCGTGTCCTACATTAGACTCGCATTCGTGTAATAATTGTGTCATGTCCAATGAAACATAAATGCCTCATGATAATGGGGTGGTCTCATAATCTAGGTCAACATGCATATATATAATAAAAACAGAATACGACGCCACCGTCGTTGCACCCAAGTTATCCTTGGACGCGCATTTTATATAGCAGTTAAAATATATGAACTAAATAAATAGAAACAAAATGCATGCATCATATAGAATGTAAATAACAGTACAATGGCAAGGTATACTTGCCTGACAAGCAATCTGTAAAGTGTAAGCGTCCAGATGTAAAGTACACAGGATCAGAAACTACAGTCTCCGAATAAACGTCTCCGGATGCTGAAATAAACGTCACCAACGTTCCCAGAATCAGCAAGATAGCTAGAAAATACTACCCTTTCGTCCAATTTGGACACAAGGGCAAAATGGTAATTTTGGGTCAAAACGGGTCCACATGTGGCCCACTTTGCACCGAAAAGCGTGCCAGGGGTAAAAATATCTAAATTGGACAAATTATAGGTCAAACAAATTCTAAACGTCAATACGAACTCAATGGTATGTCCAATTTTGGATTCCGGTTAGCCGAACACAAATTCGCCCAAAAAGTCAACCATAGAGCCCACAAATAGGCGGCTTGGTCAACTGTCTCATAATCGCGTGAAACTTGGGTCACAGGACCAACGTGATACCACGAATCCAATGGCACAAGTTTCGTCATATTCTGACGAGCGTACACTAAATGGTGCAGTATTTTGCAAAAGTCGTTATACAGAGGTCTTTTCACGGATACGGGTTGATTTCGATGCGCACACACGTCCAAATCAATTTCCGTAAAATCTCACACGTCAAGATATACCATATGCGTCTTTTGGTGTAATTGGTACGCGACATGGTGGTCCCGTTTGGCGGGGCGCGCTTCGTATCGCAAAATTTAAAGTTTTAGAAACACGTTTTTTTTCTAATTTTTAATCCATTTTAATTCTGCATATAACACCAATTAAAATAATCTAATTAACAGAAAGTAATCTCGGTTATATGATCTTCACATAGCAAAAAGAATTTTTAAGTTTGGATGTCTGTGGTGGAAGATATTGGTCCTTAAACATGGGTCATCACAACAGTTTTTGAAGTTAAAAAAGATATGATTTTTCTCCAAATTGGTCTCGATTTTTACCTAGAGTTTAACGATGTACGCTGAAAACTAGTATACAGAGTTGGAAGAGGGATAGGTCGTGAACATACCGGTGAAGCCGGATCAGAATTTGGTAGCGAGATGAAACGAAAAACAGTACGTAAAGTCGGGGTCATCGCAGTCAGATTCTGCGCGGCCTGCTCGTGCGGTCGCGGACGCGGCGGTGCTGGCTGGAGGTCGGCGGCGCGGGGGCTCCGGTGGTCGGCCGGCACTGGGAAGTCGGCATGGGTGAGAGGAGATAGGTTTAGGGTTTTGTCATTTAGATGATATATATATATATATATATATATATATATATATATATATATATATATATATATATATATATATATATATATATATATATATATATATATATATATACGGAAGGAAGGAAGGGGGGGGTTTAAGGCTGGGCCGCGGCGGCCTCATGCGGATGTGGGGTTGCTGTTAGCTCGCGGGGGGGGGGGGGTGGGCTTTAGGCTTAGGGGTTTTAGACTTAGACTTAACTTTAGGTGGGGGATTTTAACTTAAGGGGTTAATTAAGATTTTTTTTCTTTATTCTTTATTCTTTTACTTATTACTTATATATATATATATATATATATATATATATATATATATGGTAATAAAATTCCAGAAATTTATATTGGTTTATAAAATAATCTTTCCTCCATCTACAAAGACCCCCTAAAATAAAATAAATTAAAAATTATAGTTTTGTTCAACAATTTCTAAATGAATAGCTACCTAGTGATTAAAATTCAATAGATTATATTTCTAATTGGCTAAGAGATATTAAAATAATTAATGCTTAAAAAAATTAGGGGTTTTACACACAATCCTCACGACACCGTAGAAATTTTGTATATGATAATCCATTGCATTTGGCATTGGGCAATCGAGTGTGAGTATTTTCCAATGTATCGCGTATCGCGAATACGATAAATCGTAAAAAGCTCATACTCCTGACTCGTCATTCTAGGGAGTTCTCAAGTATCCAACGACTCGAGAACTTCAAATAATTTAGTAATGATTAAACAAGATAAGATTTACCTAGATCATTGGGAGAAAAGAATATTGCGCTACTGACTACCCCGATCTCTAAAGGGCCCATGCAGCATGGACCAACTCTGCTAGGCAAGGGCTCTGTGACTGACCAAGTTTACGCATGATGCGGCACTTACAAGATAACTTTATATATAAGTTTATGTTACAAGATAAGTTTATAAAGCAAGTTTATGATCACAAGTTTAAGTTTATGCTTACAAGTTTAATTTTTGTTTATAGCAAGTAAAAAGTTATGTTATTGTATGGTTGAATGTGAGTTTAAGTTTACTCAACATGCGTACACTTGGCCATCAGGGTTGACTGCAGTGTTGGTGGTAGCAATATTCTTAAAATATGTATTTAGTAATTAATGTTTGTAACAACCCTAGCTAGTTAATCATAGCAAACCATAAAGTTGTTTGATCGTACGATGAATGATGTTACTTTCATTATAGTTCGCTCTTCTAGTTTTATTTTCTCCCAGAGCGTGGTTAGGGTACTAAGTTCTGCTCGGGTGAAGGTCTGCAACCCCTGTCCTTGTTTGGTTTAAGGGTTTGGTCCCGATCCAGAGTAGTTCATATGCTCTCTTGTCGTTCGTCGCCTTACTTTCATTTTTGTACTTGTTATCAGTTCTTCCAGTATTATTCTTAAGACAAGTACATTGGTACCGTACAAGTCTCGATCAGCATTTATTTTTTTATGTCTCTTTCTGCTTATGTTGTGATGTGTTTGGTCTATCACCTCGAGCGCTTTTGTGGTACTTGTTGCTTGGGGTTCTGACTCCACTGGCTTTGCATAGCCAGGTTACCCCGAAGAGAAACATGATCCACCGCACTTCCAGCAAGATGGCTGACACTCGTAGGACTGCGGTCGAAGCTCGCGATTGGGTTTCCTTCTTCCACCCCTCGTCTTGATTATTTTATTTTGTGGTGTTTAGCAAGGGTCAGAGTTAGCTCCTTATATTTTTGAGACTATGATCAACATGATGTATATATTAGACCATGGCTGGTATATTTGATCATGTATAATTATACTCTGCTAGTGCAATATTTTGTATTCACTAGCTTCATGATTATATGTGGTATGTAATTTGGGACGCATTTTTACTTTCATATATGATATACTCTTATACTTGTGTTGCTGGATTGAGATACTAGGATTTGTCGGCCCTAGGACTGACGTCATAGCATTCTAGAGTCCACCCATCTGTCTTCTAAACAACCTTAACACATTGCGGCTTACTTCAATATTCTGTAATGTACGGTTGGCCATGTCAGTCCCCGTATTTATCCATTATTCTGGGAGCGAGACGTTACACATGATTAGCAGTTGGGACGTACAAGCCCATCTCACTAATAGACTAACACCCTTCCTTAATCACGAGGTCTTCAAGCCTCAGGGTGTCATGTCCTCTCCCAGGCCGAACGATTCTCAGTGTCCCAGGAACCGATCGAGATGTTACGTCCCTATGCACAAGTTTGACCAGATCGATGCATGAATGCACTTCTATCAGATAAAATACTATGCAAACAGGCAATAATTAAGCAAACACTTCTATATTAACTCTTCTATTTAACAATCAATATTGATATACGGGGCACGTAACCATCAATCCTCTTCTTCTTATTTAGTGCAGTACTCGATGTACGGGATGCGTAACCATCGATGTACGGGACGTGTAACCATCGATGTATTGGAGTCATAACCATCGAGTACTGGCCCGTATCATCTCTTCTCTTATGTAATAGTTCTATGTATCAAGCATACAAATATCTCTATTTAACAGGCATGACATAGTCTTTATTTATCTCTACAAGCATGTAGTTCTACTCCAGTTTAGCATATGATACAAAGACAAGTTCAAGAAATCTTTTACTCTTCCTTTTTAGCATGGCAATAGTTCGTTCAATAGTAGTGTACTAGCATGCAACATTCATCTCTTTTAATTAGCATGAAATGGTTCTATCTCTTTAGACAAGCAATACAAGTTCTACAGTTAAGCATAGCAATGATCATTTATTCGATAAATCAAGCAGGCAAACATTCTTAAAGCATATAAAGTTCTCTAATTAAGCATGTAGAGTCACACTTTATCATTCTTATTATGAACACTAATCTTAGCACATGCATTTATAAAACCATATTCTTTTATTAGGCATGAAAGAATCAGAGAATAAAGTTTTGCTCACTCACCAAGATCAGTCGTCTTCTGGTTCAACAAGGAGCTCTTCAGGAAGGTTTCCTTTTTGAGTCAGCAAACCGATATCTCTTGTATATAGTGACATCGCAGAGCGGGGCACTACAACTAGCACTATTCATAATTCTAGAAATTATATGAAAGCAGCTAGAAAATTCATAAAATTATATGAGAAGCTATATACAACTATAACACACATATACCAGATAAAATACAATAATATTAAAATTGTGAGACGAGTCTCATAGATGGTATATCAATCCTCTCAACTTAAGATGAAACAAGGATATGATGTCCTAATGAGGTGTCAACAACCTACTAAGAACGTAGATCGTTACACCCTATTAATTGTCTAATCGGTTTGGCACACCGCGGCAAGGAAGCAGTACATAGTCGTACCGCAAAAATAATATGATTAGTTCCGTGGAAGCTAACATTGCCGCAAAACTAGTGCCATCGTGGAAGTAGTGCAAAGTGGTTTTGCGGAGACAATGTAGAGTCCTACTGTAAACCCTCTCACCAAAAATAGATATTTTGTGTATATTTTATATTATTATATTTATTATAGATATTGAATTTCTTTAGAGTATTCTCTTAGTTAATTAGCAAATAAATTTTTTGATATATTTACTTATATAAATATTTATTTAGAATTATTTTTAGGTTATTTTAGATTTTTGAAGATTTTTTTAGAATTTTTAGGTAATTAAAACATAGGGAACGTAAATTTTTAGGACTTCTATGATTTACTTTGAGACCATACTTGCATGTTATTCCTACCAAATATTTATTTTAGGTTAAAATATTTAATTATATTTTTTTCTATAATTTATTTAGAATTTTAAGAAATTTATTTAGATTTTTGAAATTAATTAGGATTTATTTGGTTATATATAGTCTTAATATTAGATAGATGTTAATTTAGTGTTAATAGATATTAATAAGATTATATATAAATTATTTATATTATCTTTAATTATATTTAAGATTATAAATTATTGAGATAAACTTAAACTCTGTTTTTAAATTAATTCAAATCCTGAACCTACTAGGAAAGCAACTTCATGCATATCCTATCCTTATTTAAACTGATCCTATTCATATTCAAATTAGCCAATCCTAGTCGTATTCAATTAAGTAGTCTCCACCATTATAAATACCTCATCCTTCATATTTTTCTTCCCAAAATTTACCTCTTTTTCGTCCAAAAAGAGTCAAAATTCGTCATAAATTCAGCCTCATTTTCTAGTATGTTATGACGACTTAAAAAGACGATATCTCCTAGCTCCGGACTCCAAACGTGCTCCTGTGTTTTTTGTTAGAACCATATCAAGGTTAGTTTTCTGAATATATAAATTATTTTAATAATTTCAGAACCTATTTTTTCAGAAAATTCTAAAAGTGCCAGCTGTCCGAAATCACACATGTTTTGGTATTTTCGAGATTTCGGGAGATCCCGAACTCGGAATTACAAACCGTTTGAAGTTTCGGAAAGCTGACATGATGAACTTCCAGAAAAGTATTTTTACAGAATTTAAAATAAAAGTTTATTCTACTGTAAAATTTGTGCAACGTAGACGAAAATAGGAAACCACCGAAAACTGTCATCTGTACGCCCTTGTGGCCATAACCCTTTACTGACTTATAATTTTATGAAACCGTCTATTCCAGTGTTCATGTAGCATTGAAATATATAGGATTCCATACACAAATATAGGATTTGAGTCGGTTGACTTTTTGGTCAACGGATTGTCTCGATTTGCGTGTCACGGATCAAAAATCCTTAAAGTTGACTTTCTTTGGACCAAAATTAGAGCTTAACAATAAAATTAGATTATAATAAGATTAAAATACTATTTTAGGTTACTTTATTCAGAATTAAAATAGATTAAAATGGAGGAACCTATTCACCCACTTTTGTAACCTAACTTATTTAATTTATATGACGGGTAGATCGAACGACGCCTTGAGTTGGGACTTCATTCTTTTTCAGATCAGGCAAGATACCTTGCCAAATTGCTTACAATTTTTTGTATGCTTAGTATATTTCTGTATATTTATTGCATCTCTGTTTATTTATTACATGTGTAGTTCCTTTCAGTCATTACTATATATTAGATATGTTGACACACACTTGACACTTAGTATCATGAGAGGACAATCATTAGACGTATGGGCTTTTAACCACTCTGGTAAACCGTAGTATATAGCTCGCACTACGGGCGTGTGTCGTGCTGGTCGCTACCCCCGCTGTATGTCGATTTCTGGAGTCTCGCTGGTCGCTACCCCCGGGGTATGTCAATTTCTGATGTCCACTGACGAGTGTATGAGTTGTGAGGTAGATCGAGTAGCCTACCCTTGCCTATACGTCAAAAAGTTGTCCTCATTTGCATTCATATAGATTGTCTTGTACATCGTACTTATATATTTTTAAATATTATGCATGTTTACTGTATTCAAATTGGCTTGCTTCTATGTATCTTGTTACGTCCCTCTGAGGACCTGGTCCTTCCAGGTGTCGCTGTTCTTGAGTATTCGCAGGGGTGCAGATTCAGATGGTTACATATGTTTCGAGGATGTCTTCTCTTCGAGCACGTGATTGTTAGCTGGTATTCTTATATTGTGTTTATTGTGTTGTACCTTTACATTCGAGTTGGTAGTGGATTTGTTTTCATCCAACTATCATCTTTAGATACTTCTTAATGAGATCTAGTTATATAGATGTTGGTTATTTATTTATATTGATTTTCTGTGGATGAGATTTAGATTATACCCTGTGACTTGTGATAGATTTATACCACTTGTGGATTTGATATTCATATTACAGCGTACGTATGGGTTATGGTTTCCATATATTGGAGTTGTCATATCTATGCGGCTGACATGCTTACGTATCCTAGTCCTATGTATTTTGGGACTGGGGCGTGACACCTACTGCGAAAGTAATGTAGGATATTTCTGTGAAAGCTGACAGTGTTGCGAAAGTAGTACATAGTGGTGCTACAAAAATAATACAGAATAGTGTGGCGAAAGCAGAACAACAAAGTTCTGCGAAGCTGACAATGGCACAAAACTAACGGTGTGGCAGCAATACAGAAAAGTTTCGAGGAAGTTAACAATGTCGCGAAACTAGCGGTACGAAGTCAGTAGAGGACAATTATGCAAAAGTTGACCATGGCACGGAACTAATGGCGCGATAGTAATATATACCAGTTCCGCGGAAGTTGATAATGCCCTGGAACTAGTGACGTGGAGTCAATACATTATAGTTATACGAAAGTTGACAATGCCAAAGAACTAGTAGCACAAAAGCAGGATTTCGTAGCTCTGTTAGTTCTACATAACTAGTCAAATATGTTATTTATGCAAAATTAGTCAAATAAACTTCTTTTCAATTGTCAAGTTTATGTTTTTTTAGTCCAATTTGGACTTTGGATGTCATGAATGACTGGTTTGTCCTCATATGCATGTCTGGACTTCAGTTGCCTAAAAATTAATATTTTATGTGTCAACATCGCAAAGTTGCTTCTACGTTGTTGCTACTAATCGAGCGAGTGGTTGTCAAGAACCCAAGTCCTTAGTGGGATGCGGGGGTGTAGCACCCACGTTAGTGGTGGGTTGCTAACCACCCTGCTAATAGGAGGAGGATATGGGCAGTTATCTCCACTACGAGCAATCAGTTCGCTGCTAATCCTACAGAATCTTTGATGTAGCTCCGCAGAAGGCTGTAGAGGTTTTTCCTCAGTAAATAGTCCATGTCAGGGCTAAAATCGGGACTTCTCCATTCCAAAGAATATCCACACGTACAAGAAGGAGACTCTCAAGGTCATTCCTTGAGTGATAGCCATTCGCTCTGAACAGGAGATCGATTCCGAGTGATCCTGATATTTCTCAAGCCACAAGCTTTCCTGCAAAATCCACTGCAACAAAAAAATATGTCATTTAGCTCGACAGCAAGTTTCAATGTCTTGGAGTTCTGAAGCATCCGAAAAGAACTCATAGTCGTCGAAAAGAATTATGTCTTGAATTCAGATCATCAACAGAATAAAGTAATCGTTCATTGACCACACTTCCATCGCCGCACTTCTCCAAAATTACCTAATTTGTAGCAGCTACTTGTAGTGCTTTTGTTGTTAAGTTATAATTTGTCTACATTTCAATAAAAAAATTCTTTCACGTATTTTATCAGAAAACAAAGACCTCATGTACTTAGATTTTTATTTTGTCTGAAATAAAATTCGAATTCAAGCTCATCCCTCCTCTTTCATATTAGTGTTATCCAGAGCCGGCCCTAAGAATTTTCATGTCCAGGACAAATTTTAAATGGTGCCCTTTTTCTTCTTCTATATAGATGCATTGAAAACAAAAAGGTCAAAATTTATCCATCAATTAATTAAATTAGTCCAGAACATACAAAAGCCAGGGCCCAGAACATGTAAGTGGTTGTTTTTTAAATTAAATAATCAAATAATGTCAAAATTATTAAGTGGTTGGTTTTTATATTAAATTAGTCCAGAATATGTTTAAGTGGTTGGTTTATTAAATTAAATTATATCAAAATATTTTTGTTTAATTAAATTAAATTAGTATAGAACAAGCAAAATTTAATAATTAAATTAAATTATCACAAACTATATTAAATTCTGATATTGAGCAGTATTAAATTATTAAAGATGAATAAGGAGAAAAAAATGGTTTTTTATAATTTAAATTAGTAATGCAGGAAAAGCCAGAACATGCCTGAATATGTTTCTAGAACATGCAACACCTAAAAATTAAATTATCAAAAGTATTAAATTAAGTTATTAAATTCTGATATTAAGCATATATGTAAGTGGTTAATTTTTTAAGCTCTATATTAACACTAAGTAAATTCACGTGTGTTGTATGTAAATTATTTTCTTCTTCTTCTGAAATTAATACAAAATTATTTAAATATTTAAATATATTTAATTTAAAATTTATTATATATATATATTTATATTTTAATTAGAATTTGTTATATATCTGATTATAATTTAAATTAGTTATGGATATATTTCTACTTTTTATAAAGAGTCCTGAAAACGGTTAGCTACGTAATAATATCTAAGTATAAACAAAAAAAATACTTGTAACTCATGTGGTTTAGGTGGGAGATATTCTTCCTGGTTGGCTAAGTTCGAATCCTTATAGTCTTACTTATAACATATTTAATTTCTTTTCAATAATTTTTTATGCAATATTTTTTAAAATAATAAATTAATGATATATATATATATATATATATATATATATGGCTTAGACGGCTCACTTTTGTGTCGTTTTGAAGCCTCATTATATTATGGAAGATAAACATGAAAAAGCCAGAAGCTATGTTGACAACGACATACAACTGTACAAGTCATAAATTTTACAAATAAAATAATAAAAAGTAAGATCTATACCATTAAACGGAGGAGGAGAACTCGAGCAGAAGAGAAAACCGAAGAGAAAGTGAAGATGAACAGATTTTAGATAAGCTTCAATTATAAAAAGAACCAAATAAATTCAAAAAATTATGTTGAAGAGAAGAATCGTCGCCATCAATTTTGCATACAAAAAATTTAATTTCAAAGAAATCGAGTCTCCTATTTTCTCAAAAGAAACTGAGAGGAGAGAAGGAGAAGACGTGAAGACAAACTAATTTCTCAAAAGAAACGGAGAGGAGAGGAAGAGAAACAAGAACGATTAATTGGACGGGTTACATAATTGGTGCGACCAGTAATTTTTTTTCGACTTTTAGGTTTTTATTATCAAAGTCGTTGCTATTAGCCTTTGTTTTTAAGTGGGCCCCGATGTTTTATTCACCCGATTTTATTTAGCTGTTAGATTCTTGCTTTTATATCAAAGTTTGTCTAGGCCTAGGCCCAACACAAGCATGACTTGAGCCCCAACAATATATACTACACTTAAATAAATTTGGTGTCCTGGGCTTGAGCCCTGATTGCCCGGGGCCTGGGCCGGCTCTGGTGTTATCACTAAGGGTACGTTTGATTGCTAGGTAGAAAATATATTGAAAATAAATTAATTCCACAGAATAATTTTACTAGGAAAAAGATTTTATGGAATTGTAAACTTTCGTTATGGAAAACTTATTTTGGGTGTTTGATTGTTATTATTTTTCAAGCAAAATAGTTATTTTTCATAAAAAATAATTTTTTTCTATGAGTTGAAATTTTCATTTTCCACCATTTTGAAAAAAATATATGAAAATTAATAGTTTTTCGCAAATTAATTCTATAAAAAAAATATAAGCTATCAAATGCTATAATTGATAAAAAAAAATTGTAATAAATATTTTCTATATGAAAAAAAAAATCCAACCAAACACAGTCTAAATTTAGTTCCTTTATTAGTTATATCGGTCCAGAGGCAAAATGAATCCGAATCCAACTTTACTCCATTTGGATCAAAAGATGTTGGTAAGGTCAGACGAGCAGTCTTCCCTGAGTCATTTTGCACGGAGAACCTGAAGTCCCTATAAATATTGCACCAACATCAACCCAAAACTTCAAAACATTGGTCGTCCCTATTAATTGTTAATTGCTATAAATCACATATGATTGGTATTCACCAAGTCGTGATTCATGTTCACTGGTTGCACATGCAATCTACCTCGAGAAAGAAAAAACTAATAGTTACTCCCATCTATAAAAGGCCTACAAAAGGACTATACTGAGTCCACGCTTCCATATCAACATTAGAAGCCAAAGAACCTCTCTTTGCTTGGCTCCAATGGCTCTCTCCTCCTCTTCGTCCTCTCTCCACTGCAACTCGTCCTCTCCCTATCCCCGCTTGCTGGCCACTGCTTCCAGAAGCAGCAGATTCATCAG
The DNA here is from genome assembly GCA_036927795.1 of Iris macrosiphon. NCBI lineage: Eukaryota > Viridiplantae > Streptophyta > Magnoliopsida > Asparagales > Iridaceae > Iris > Iris macrosiphon. The sequence continues at coordinate 165,697,404 of JAYESA010000011.1, read as the reverse complement.
CTTCAGCTCAACAAAGACCAAGCACAGCTCCCACCGCTTCTTCATCACTCCTCCCGCTGCTCCAAACAGAGGAAGAAGTTCCGGAACTTCTTCTTCTCGCAGAAGAGATCGGAGTTTCTCGATCTTGGTATGTTGGATTTCTTGTCAAGATCCCAAATTTATTGCTTTCTTTTGGTAAATGATAAGTTTTCCGACCTTGGTATGCCTGATTTCTTCTCAAAATCTCAAACTTTTGAGCTTTTTGATCTGGTAGTATGGGAGAGAAGTGTAAATTTCCAATCTTTTGGTTGGGTTTGTTTGGTAAATGCATTTTTTTAAGGAATAGAGTGCTAAGTTATATGGGCTCTGAGTTATTTTCACTGATTTCTTCTCAAAACCTCAAATTTGTGTGATTTTGATTTGGTTGGATGGAAATTAAGTGCAAATTTCCAATATTCTTTTTTGGGTTTGTTTGGTAAATGCTAAGTTGGTTTGGTCCTTAATTCATCTCTACACCTGGGCATGTGTGGTTTCTTCTCAAAATCTCAAATTTGTGTGCTTTTGATTTGGTTGTATGGGAGAGAAGTGTAAATTCCCAATCTTTTGATTGGATTTGTTTGATAAATGCAATTTTTTTTAAGGCTAGAATGCCAAGTGTATAGGTTCTGTGATTTCTTCTTAAAAAATCTCAAATTTGTGTGATTTTGATTTGGTTGGGAGTGGGGATGAACTGTAAATTTCCAACTTTTGTTGGGTTTACTTGGTAAATTTGGATGCACAAGGAGGATTTTTATGGGTATGCTTTGTTTGTATTTCAAATTGTTCCTTGTCAAAATTATTTTAAAAATTGAGTGTCGGATGCTTTATTTCTGTTTCTTGTTCAGAATGTAGTAGTGGGTGTTGCTTGTTAGAGAGAGAGAGATCAATGTACATGCTTATATTCCAGTCCCGCAGAACCTGGACGCCGGCCTGGCAGGCTTTCCGGTGTGTTTGGTTGCCTTCTTATGGGTCGAGACAAGCTGCTAGAACATGCCTCCGCCAAAATCGACCTTCGCTGAATTTTGCTACGTGTACTAACGTATTTTGGACTACTGGTGTCATGTCTAGTACGTGCTCGAAACTAGTCGCGATCTCAAATGCCCGAGAGAGAGACATTATTCTGGCATAGAGGCGGATCATCTGGTTGAAAGACGACACATCATCACATAGAGATTGTAGACGCAGGAGATGTAGTTGCCATGAGGGCACATAGCTCGGATGACTTCCCAGGTCTATGGCATGGTAAGGAGGAATATGAGTGTAAGAGAGATTAATCTCCATACTTTTGAGTAGCCAAAACATCACATAATAGTCGTCATATTGTCATAGAGCAAAATTTGATAGTGCTGGGGGTTGCGATGGGAAGCAGTAAAAGTTGGAGCTTGCTTTGTGATCCAGAAATAGTCAGAATGCTTGCTTCTATTAACAAATAATTAGTACAATTAGATCATCGTGGTACCAAGAATAAACTCCTCTCATTACCAACCAAAGAAGAAAAAGAAAATGGAAAAGAAAAAGAAAAAGAAAAAGAAAAAGAAAGTTTTGAAAAGAAGAGAAAACTTTGGAGATAAGAGTGTTGGAGTCAAGTCTGATGTCGAGGCAGTTCTGCTGAGAGACAAGACCGAACACAGGCCAAGTTCGGCCGGAATAGAATTATGTCCGAGTTCTGTCGATTTGTCCCATAACCTTTCGCAAGGTCCAAAACGAACTCAGACCGAGTTCGGTTCTGTCGGCGGCTGACGAGTTTTGGGTTTTAATCAGTACCATTGGTTTCGTGCGGACGGTCAGGATTGGTGCTGGGCTATTTTAGGGTTTCATATGACCTAAAATATGGTTTCTCAACCTATTTATATACGTTGAGGGTGGAGGCATTGGAAGAATACGCACGGGAGATTCGAGGGTGCTTGTTCATAGAAAATCTAAGAGAAAGTCGCACTTTGCTCTTAGGACTTGTCGTTCAAGACAGCATAAAGAGAAGATATGTTCATGGAACCGTCGTTCTAGATTAAGAAAATTGCTACGGGGTTGGGTGAATGATTTCAGTTGTAATCCCTCTCTTTCTTCTTGAGTTCGGTGAAGGGGTTGAACCTTTGGACAAAGAGTTCAACATTGTTCTTATTCAATCTTGTAATTTTACCTGAGTTATATAGATGAGGATTTGTCCAGGTGACATAGTCACCGAACATATACGTTGTTTGATCAATCTTGGCACCCGTAGTAGATTGGTTGGTTATCTCAGGTGGGTTGGCCTAAGTTTCAGCTACGATCAGTTTCAGACACGGTATCGAAACGCTTGTAGGGCGTGTCTGATCTCAACATATGGTATCAGACCTCTCAGGTTCACGAGAGGGGAGGTGCAACATGTCTACGGAGCAGATGAACACACGTATGATCACTCTCACAGGAGGAATTGGACGATTTGGAAGCCAATGGTGGAGGCTCTACTCTGGTGCAAGGACTTGCATGATCCGTTGGAGGGCGACATCGTCAAGCCATTTGACAAAGCTGTTGATGGCTGAAAACGACTGGATTGGAAGGCCGTTGGATTCATCCACCAATGGCTGGACGATTCGGTGTTTCACCACGTGCCCATGGAGAGTTCTGCAAAAGCATTTTGGGAGATGCTGCATTTGTTGTATGAACGGAAGACGGCTGGCAACAAGATGTTTCTTATTTGCCAGCTCGTCAACTCGAAGTACACGGAGGGTGTCCCGGTGGTACAATATCTGAACGAGATTCAGGGTATCATCAATCAGCTGTCTGCGATGAAGATGGTGATTGATGACGAGCTTCATGCCCTTTTGCTTTTGAGTTTTCTGTCAGAAAGCTGGAAGACGTTGGTGGTATCAGTGAGCAACTCTGCGCCTGACGGAGTTGTTACGATGGAGACAGTCAAAACTAGTTTGTTGAACAAGGGGGTCCTACGTAAGCAAATTGAATCATCGCAGCAGTCCGCTCTGGTTGCTTCCTACGGGAAGGGAAGACTCAAGTCACAAGCGAGAACCGAGGGGGGAGAGAGTTCTCGGAATCTTGCGATTGTAGACCGCAAGGAGGGCTGCCATTACTGTCACGACCCGCACCCGGAAATTCGGGCACGAGTGCGTGGGTACGTCCAGCCTACGCCGCAGTGTCGGCGGTAGTACGCTGTCTAGGGCATGATCACAGGTGATAAATCTAGCCCATTCACAATAATTAAATAGGCAAGGAAAAATAGCAGGAAAAGAATGCTAAGATTTTATAACCAGAATATGATAATCAGATCCAGAGTTTATTACAGAACCATAGATTATATCGGGGACAAACCCGATTACTAAGATGAAAGGAAAACAAATAGCTAAATGCTAACTAGTCTGCAGGAGTAGTCTCCTGGGTGGGAACCGGCTCTGCAACTGTATCACCTGCTGTCTCAGAGGGTCCATAATAGGTGGGGGCAAGGTTCTCGTCATCGCCTAAACAACGGATCCAGTCAGGAAAGGAGCAAAGTACACAATGCACAACAAGATTTAAACTAAATATTTGTGACAGGTAGAAAATAACTGACTAAGCATTATGTTGAGAAATGCGTAAGTAGTGAAATTAACTGAGAAATAATGTTATAAAACAAGACTAGAAGTAAAATATGATTGATTGCTATAAACCAGAAATCCGAGTAAAACAGGAATAAAATGTGACAAGAAATATAACTGTAACAAGACAGGAACTTATGTGCGTGAACTTGTATATTTAGAATACCTAGTTGGCATGTAGGGGTTTATAAGGCTAATAGGGCCGTCATAGACGACTAGTACACAATGATTACGGGAATAATCAAGTATAAGGCTGATGGTACAATCGCGTACCAACAGCTGGCACACAGTGATTACAGGGGGAAAGGGTAAACTACATGCCTCCTAGTATTCTCCCGCCCGACACGAAAATCAAGACACGAAATACATTATTCAAGACATGAAATCCAGTGTTCTAACTCTACATATAATCATCAATGGTACAAATAAAGCAGAGAATTTATTTATCACAATATAAAGATTAAACTTGAAGTGCAGGTACTTGCCTGATGTTTGGATCTGATTAATTTGGTGTCTCGGGGAAATTTCCAGAAATGAGTCCGGATGCTGAAATAAATATTACCATCATGCTCAGAAGATGTCAAATAGCTAGAAACGCCTGTCCTTGGGTCCAATTTGGAGACAAGGGCAAAAACGGCAGTTTCGGGTCAAAACGGGGTCCGCCGGTGGGCCCGCTTTGCACCGAAAAACGTGTCCGGGTCAAAGGTCTCCAAATTCACCAAACTTAGTGTCAACAGGTCAGGAACGCTGATACGAACCCAACGGAACTTCCAGATTTGGATTCCGATGAGCCGAACACAAAATCGCCCGTCGAGCGGGGCCTGTGGGGCCCACGACACGCGATTTTGTCAAAGTTCTCAGAATCGAACCAAACTTGACCCACAGGACCAGCGTATCGCTACGAGTCCGATGGCGCAAGTTTCGTCTCGATCCGACGTGTGTACACAAAGTTAGGTCGAATTGCAGAAAAGGCGGATACGGGGCGATGTCCGCGGATACGCGTTGATTCCGGTGTGCACGCACACCCGAATCAGCTTCCACGAAAACTCGCACGTCCGTATCGACGATGCGTACGTATCTGTGAAGACCGCACGCGACCAAGTCGTCCCGTTTGGCGGGGCGGACTCAGTTCCGGGGTAAAACAGGGTCTGGTTTTTCCTGTTTTTGGATCGCGGTGTGCGATCACCACAGGACGCGATGCCCCGAACAGTTTGTCCGGACACCGAGAGGGTCATACAGGCTTCACAACGCAATTTGCGGAATTGAAAACAGAGCTACGAGACAAAATTTACACGTACCTGAAGGGGACCCGGGAATCAGGGTTGAGCCGTGTCCGTGTCGTGTCCGACACGGAATCCAAATTAGGGCTAGGGTTAGGGTTTTCGTCGGAGTCCGGCGGAGGGCGGCTGTTGGACGGCCGGGCTCGAGGGCACGCGGCGGTGGGCGGCACGGCGAGCCAATGGGGTCGTCGGCGGCGGCTCAGGGCAGCCGGAGGCGGCGGCTGCGGCTGCTCGTGCTGCTGCTGCGGCTGGAGTCGGGCGGGTGGCGCCGGAGGAGGAGCGGAGGAGAGGGGAGGAGGCGCTGGCGGAGCTAGGCGAGACGGGGCTGGGCACGGCGGGGGTCGACGGCGGTGGTGAGCGGCGGAGCGGCGGGTTAGGGTTAGGTGGCCGGAGGAGGTTGGAGGAGGAAGACGGTGGGGGAGGGTTTATAAAGGAGGAGGAGGAGGTGGTTGGCCGGGAGAGGCGGAGCGCGGGGGGCGACGTGGGAGCGGGACGCGCGGCGCTGCGCGCGGCGGCCGGCGCTGGACGCGGGGCTCGCCGGAAAGGTCGGGGTCGTGGGGGGGTGCTGGGCTGGCGGGTGACGGGTTTGCGGGCGGGTCGGGTTGGCTGACCCGACCCGACCCGAAAGAGCGGGTGGCTGGGCCGGGCTGGGTTTCGGCCCACTGGGCCGGGCCGGCCCAGAAAAACAAAATAAAATAAAATAAAATATAAATAATAATTAATAATAATAATAATAAAAACAGTAAATTAAATAATTAATTTAAAATTAGTTTTTAGGCATTTAAAAATAGGTCTGAGGCCCAGAAAAATCCAGAAAAATTACCCTAAGTCCAATTTTCCATTTTACACCCAAAAATAATATTTTCACAATATTTTAATGTTGTTTATTATCAATTAAAAATTAGGTAATAATTCAAAACCCTGATTTTAATTACAGAAAATTCCCAGAAAATTCCAGAAAATTGTGAAAAATCCCAACTTTAATATTCTTGAAAAATCAGGGGCTTACAATTACTCTGACGAAAGTGGTCATTTCAAGAAGAATTGCATGAAGCTCAAAGTTGATAAGGCCAAAGACAAGGATGATCAAGAAGATCTCATGATTATGAGAGATCTCATCATCGCAGCAACCGATCAAGATAAACCTGATGGCACGTGTCATGATGGTTATTAGGTTATGGACATGGGAGCCTCGTATCACGTCACTCCGCATAAGATGATCTTCACGTCATACCGAGGCGGTAGGTTTGGACGTGTGAAGATGGACAATAAGGGGACGGCTGCAGTTATAGGCATCGGTGATGTGCACTTGACAACGGAGCTTGACGAGAAGCTCGTTCTCACGGGTATGCGACATGTACCGAGTTTGTGCTACAGCTTGATTTCGGTAGGGAGGCTGGCAGATGATGGTTGTCGCAGTTTGTTTGGAGAGAATATTAAATGCTTACGAAGGGTTCTCAACAGCTGGCTCGAGAAGATATATGTTGTGGTATGTACAGGCTCAAGCAACTGAGTTGTACATGTAGGCTACAGACATTGTATGGAGGCTCGAGGGATGTTCGGCAGGAGTTTGTGGATCATCGAAAACTTGTCTATCGAGATGTTTTGAGGGATACGGAGGATTTGTTTCGTCGAGACAAAGTGAATGGAGGTGAGTCAAAGATTGAGGGTCAGTCTGTCGGTCCCATGACAGCTGGTTGGTCTGCAGGTGGAGAATGTTCTACGGATCCAGTTTTGGTAACGGAAGGTTTGCCAAAACTTTGCAGAGCGACATTGGTTTCAGCAGTTCGATGCCAGCAAAGAGATCAAGGTGTGCAGCAAACTCAATCAAAGGTAGGTGCATCTCCATTTGTACAGTTCCAGGGAGCTGTGGGTCATCGACAACGTGCACATTGCATGATGTTCTGCTCGATGATGTATATGTACGGGAGGGCTTCAATATCGGACACGAAGATGGGCAAGTTCTGGAGCTCGAAACTCGAGGGAATCGTACCATCTGCTTGGTTGAGCTAACCAAGAGTGAAGAAGCTTGTCGGAACGGTAGCACATTCCGTTGGAAGACAGAAGTCGGAGACGGGAAGCCAAGACTTGCAGAGAGGTTGATCGTCAGGAACTTCGGTTTTGATCGTATCATTGATGTCAGCAGGATCCCTGTAGACAGGAGGTGCTACGCATGGCAGCTAGCATCGACGTGGTGGTCGAGAAGCAAGAAACGAAGGAAGATGCAAAGCAGCTCAGGAGATCGAAGATCGGTGACAGGGGGGCAGGAATTCTGTCGTCAGACGACATGCATGGAGTCCAGTTGAGAAGCCATGGGGTCAACACTCTCTCATCAGACTAAAGAAAAAGATTGTTGGAGTCCAGTCTGAATGTCAAGACAGTTTTGCCGAGACAGGACCGAACACGGGCCGAGTTCGGTCGGGACAGAATTATGTTCGAGTTCTGGCGATTTGTTCCAGAACCTTTGGCAAGGTCCAAACCGAACGCAGGCTGAGTTCGGTTCGGTTGGCGGCTGGCGAGTTTTGGGTTTTAATCAGGACCATTGGTATCGTGTGGACGGTCAGGATTGGTACTGGGCTATTTTAGGGTTTCCTATGACCTTAAATATGATTTATCGACCTATTTATATGCGTTGAGGGTGGAGCCATGGAAAAAGCACGCACGGGCGATTCGAGGGTACTTGTCCACAGAAAATCTAAGAGAAAGCCGCACATAAGCGTCCGAGACAACAGAAAGAGGAGATTTGTTCGTGGAGTTGTCGTTCTCGATCAGGAAAATCGTTACGGTGTTGGGTGAGAGATTTCTATTGTAACCTCTCTCTTTCTTCTTGAGTTCGGTCAGGGGGTTGAACCTTTGGAAAAATGGTTCAACATTGTTCTTATTCAATCTTGTAATTTTACCTGAGTTATATAGATTGAGATTTGTCCAGGTGACATAGTCACCAAACATATATACGTTGTTTGATCTGTCTTGGCACTTGTGGTAGATTGATTGGTTATCTCAGGTGGGTCGGCTAAGTTTCCGCTGCGATCAATTTCAGAAATGGTATTAGAACGCTTGTAGGACGTGTCTGATCTCAACAAAGAGAGTTTAAATACAACTCACAAGGAATCCCTCGAAGAGCCCAATAGATGGGCTAGAGTTGGCTGGTGGCTTGGTGCTAATCTATGACACCATCCTTGGTAATCATATCTTCTTGCCCCCTCACGGTTGACTAGATTTGACAGTAATCATGAATGTCTAATGTCTATGCTAACAAAGTGTTTATGTCATGGATTAGTCAACAAACTGCAAGAAACAAACTCTTCTGACATTTCTTGCTACAAATATGTTGTTTCTCTTGAAATTGTTTTTGAGAATAAAATGGTGGGAATTCCCTCCGCCGTCGTTTGAAATTGTTGTGGTTATATTATCTACCGAAAGTGGCAACTCAGCAAAGAGCTCAGATCACTTTTTGGATGTTTTTCAGGCATGTTCTCAAGTTGGTGCTGCTGGGTCCAGTCCATTGTCTAAAAAAATTTCAGAGTTCAAAGATGCATTCTGGAGATTTTTAAGACCTCACACCATTCGTGGAACTGCTCTGGGATCCACGTAAGTAGTAAGTAGTAAGATTCTTGAGAGAGGTGGCACTCAAATATATTCTCGGTTTATTCAAAATCATCTTTGTTTTGTTAGCACTCTATCCCCTGAATGTATCTTCGTTCTGTTGACAGAGCATTGGTTACAAAGGCTCTGATAGAGAACCCAAATCTGATTAATTGGAGTCTGATAATCAAGGCGTTGTATGGACTTGTAGCACTTATCTGCGGCAATGGTTATATTGTTGGGATTAATCAAATCTATGATATTGGAATTGACAAGTATGTAATATCTTATTCATGCATAATGGCAGTGGATATACTCTATTCAGTTTTGTGCATCCACAGGGAACCATGTGTTTTCCTATCATGTGAGAGTTAGAAACGGCTTAATATTTGCTCACCCACAAGCTTATGTGTTTGTTGCTATTTGTGACACAGGGTGAACAAGCCATATTTGCCTATAGCTGCAGGAGACCTGTCAGTTCAGTCAGCATGGATTTTGGTGTTAGCTTTTGCAGTTGCTGGCCTTCTCATAGTTGGATGGAACTTTGGTCCATTCATTTCTTCTCTTTACTCCCTGGGACTATTTCTTGGAACTATCTATTCTGTTCCTCCTTTTAGATTGAAGAGATATCCTGTTGCAGCGTTTCTTATTATAGCCACGGTATGCCAGATGATTACTAGCTCTTCTACATGCTTTCTTCCCGATTCATATGTACTCTGATGGTCTATTCATGTATGCACCCAACAATGTCAAAAGTCATGTCATAGACCAACGGTGAAACATGAGGAACAATTTGGAATCATTGAAACAAGTCCAGCAATCCATTAGCTATGGCAAATGAGCAAGTAAGACTTCATTACTCACTGCAACCACCCTAATAATCCGTTAATGAGTTCACATTAATAGAGGGCATCCAAAGGTCACAAGGCTTCTGCAAATGCAAATAGAAATTATTACACACATATATTAAGCTATGTGGGATAAATGGAAACACAACCCATTATGGATTCTCTGCAATTTGTGTGAATCAGCCTGATAATTGCTTAGATTCTTTTTGTCAGTCTTTCAGGCAAAACTGTGAGATAAGTTTACTTTACGAGTAATGATTAAAACCTTGCCTTTCAAGCTCTGTTTGAAATTATGTTAATCGATGCTAACAGGACTTGCTTGCTTTAACTCTGCAAGCATGTTCTCATGCAATAAGTGTTTCAGGAGAGGTACAACTTCCAAATCCATTGCCCGTGTTTCTGAAAATGTGATAGCCGCATTTTTTGCATGTATCTCTAGATAGTGAAAGGAATTCATACTCACCCACGTCCATGGCATTTTTAGACGAGAATGTGACTGTAGGAGACAGACGTTGCTGCAAGGTTGGAAAGGATTTCTGATGCTACTGAGAAGTAAAAGTAACAATCAAACACAACTTAGGCAAGAAAGCCTCATGAAATCCTTGCGGATATATGCCCTAAGAGATATTTGGATTGATAATGTTCTGTAAAAAAAATTCCCCTCAATCAATATGAAAGATTTTGATTTGACGTCAGTTATTTTCTATGGGAGAAGCAGAAAGGTCTAATATATGCCTTACCCGAACTACGTGATCAAAATAGTTTGTCTATAGGGTGAAGTTATATGGTTTTGGCTGCGCCTGAAAATGCCCATAGCATGAAGATGATGAAGTTCTTCCATATTACTACATTGGATCTTTAAACATTTGATCCTTTTGAAATTATTTAGTATTGTTTCAGTATCAAAATTGTGGCATGCTTTTTGTAGCTCTTCAACCTTCCTAGTCCCATGTTCAATGGCGGTAGGTTTAATGACAAACTTCTTAACATTCTGTATGAAATTGTAGCAAGAAATTCAAGCCTCAATCTCTTTCATGGCAGTAACATCTCATTTATAATATCAAGTGAAACCTATTCGCTGTTGACCGTCTTTCTTTCTCTTCAATTTCAATAGGTGCGTGGTTTTCTTCTCAATTTTGGTGTATATTATGCCACTAGAGCTGCTTTGGGCCTTACCTTTACATGGAGGTGAATAGTTATTTATTATGTTTCATATCACTTGATACAATGACATATGTATGTGTAGGGTTCTTGTTAATACCACATATTTAAACGTAAGGGTAAAAGTTGTTTGTGCATCTCTTTGCAGACACATGCAGAGATGATGGTGTTGTATAATGCCATGTAACATCTTTCTATCTGCAGCTTGCCTGTTGCTTTTATTACAGCCTTTGTGACACTATTTGCGTTGGTCATTGCTATAACCAAAGATCTTCCAGATGTTGAAGGAGACCGCAAGTGAGTATTCCAGGCTGCCTCATTGTTACAGACATTTGATACAGTCTTTGAACTGACAAAAGTATGGTTGTACTATGCCTGAAGACAACATAGTCTAACGTAGGAAAATACTGTTAAAACTTTGTTCCTTTTTGTTGTCCTGTTATATGAATGTGGTATATGACTGGCGCTGACAGTTGGCTTTTGTCAGGAGAGGTTCTGAGTGTATAACTAAGCAGTTTATACACTTCTAAAACTTAATTCTCTGCATTTCATGAATTACATCAATGTGGCGACAAACATGAACAATACACAAAAGAAAACCACAATTTAATCTTAACCATAGATAGTGTGGTCCAAAATATGCTTGGAGGAATTTTACATTTATAAAATGTGGGCATTGACAAAGAGCTAGTCTGTGAAGATGCATACTATGCACTACTTGCAAACTATATTTCATATTTCCCTTTTGTTACCATGGAGATATCCTGTTGATTCTGACAAGGCCATAGACCCTTATTATCTCAATTTGAATACATAATTAGACAGATTCCATAAAATCAACGACTTTAAAAACCTAGTCAGGTCTTATTACAGTTATGCAGCCCAGGTAAAAACGGTCAGACTGCGTAGCAGTAGGAACCTTTTAACCTGGCCACACAGATTTCCCTTATTGGATGCTCTGGAAGTTGACATTGACGTAACACTCAAATTAAGATGCTGATTCTGATTCAATGCGTACACTGCATGCTCTTGATATCATATGCTCTAGCTAAATCAAATTTGAATTTACTCTCAGCATTAAATTATGTAAAGTTCTTCAATGCTATGACACCAATAAGAAGAGAGTATAAGGTTCTAAATTTCTAATGTACAGTAATCTGTCAGGTTACGGTCTTTTCGGTACTAAAGTTTTAAGCTGTGTAAATAGGTGTACCTCCTTGAGTTTTTTTTTCTCCTTCTGATCTTATGATTTACTTATTTCTTCTGTAGATTTCAGATATCAACCTTGGCAACAAAGCTTGGCGTCAGGAATATAGCATTTCTTGGTTCTGGGCTTTTGCTGGCAAATTATCTTTGTGCTATACTTATAGCAATTTACATGCCACAGGTGAAATATTACTATTTTTTTAGTTCCTATTAAACAGAAATTTCTGCCATAATTTGATGTGATAGTTTAGGATAAAGGCTTTATTGTTGTTGTAATTGGATGTGATAATTTGGTTCTTACTCTTGCTGCTTTTTACATGGGCCTAGATGCAATAAATGAGTTAGAAGTGCCCATCTTCAAATAGTATGCTAGACTGGTTGAATACAAGTCATCTTGTGCATTTTGGTTTAACTGCCTTTTACTCATCAGGCTTTCAGACGCAATTTAATGATTCCTGCTCACACTCTGCTGGCATTGGGGTTGATTTTCCAGGTTTTCTCCTTACTATTATCACATTTATTCTTGAAATTGTCCTGCATATTTCTTTCCCTGAAATCTGCATGAATAATTCCTTCAGCATCTGTCATAAATTTCTTCAAGATATATTCCATGATGTTGTTGTTGAAATGAGGTGTTAAGAAAGATTATCAGTATTGCCATAGGTTACATATATTTTGTGTATATAGGAGGAGTGTCCAATTTTAGTACTTTTCATGTTTACTTCAATTTTGACACTGCTTCGCAATTCTAGGTTTAGTTGACTGTCTTTTGAAGTTTCTATAAAATCATAAGGTAAACATGTGTTTGTTATGCTATGCGAGAAACATGAAAATTCGAACAATAATTAGGTGAATACATCAGATTCCACATACTTCCAACCTGTTACTGACATAAAGTGGGGACGGCAAGGTTCGCATTATCGGTATCGGAGCCTTTCTGTAAGTACCGGGATCGGCGGTTTCAGATCGGAGTATCTGATTTTTTGGTATCGGAAAGCAAATAATTGTTTAAAAACTTTAAAATATATTACGTATAGACATAATTTAAGTACTTTCTGTGTTGTTTCTTAGTAGATTTGAAATTGAATAAAATAATAGCCATCCTTGCTTATTGGTTTACCTTTGGTAAATAAGTTTTCTTTATTTACATTATTTTAGCCTTACCTTACTATGCTTTTATATCATTGTTGATTGGTCTTTTTCAAATAGACTTCCGACGTCTGTATCGGTCAGTATCGGTAGTAGTCGATATTAGATTGGAATATACCGCATCGGTATCGGTCGTATCGTAATTCGTAATTATACGGCCGATACTACAAGTTTTCTCCTAGACAATGTTTGGGAGCTAGGAAGGAAACATGAGGGCATATCCAAGGTATATAGACAATACAAAGTGCAATTCCTTTGATTCTAAGAGTAATTGCTTATGATATATCTTGTTTCCAGTTAAGATGATTGTTTATTCACCTATAACTACCCTAAAACTTAGTTGCAGCTGCAAGCACACACAACCACAAAAATATTTACTGACTTGTTAAGTTGAACCGTGTATAACATTCTCGACATGATGGGCAACACTCCAGAGGAATCATTTGGACTTAATAGGGAATATTTATTTTAGGTTATTTCTAAAGCACATCCAAAGTTACTCAAGAAGTCCAATTTTTAGGACTGTCAAAAAAATTTGACAAATTTTGACATTTGACAGTCCTACATTTTTAGAACTGTCAAAAAGATTGACAGTTCTTCCAATAGATAATACTGTCAAATTTTTTGACAGTCCTAATGGACTATCCTGAGTAAAGGATGATGTGCCTTAAGAATTAACATTATTTTATTGTGACGTTTCTGTCAAATGTGCATTACGCCTTGATGTCTTTGTCTTAAACATAATATAGATTTTTGACGCCAGTGTTTTCTATTTTTTGGAAACTCAATATTGCCTATTATCTTAGTATAGTTATCATGTCAATATTGACTTTGTGTGGGCATGTGATTTCAGACATGGGTTTTGGAGCAAGCAAACTACACCAAGGTAACACTATCTACTCACACTTTACAATTTTCACATTAGTGCTTGTCCGTCTTTAGATGCATTCTTCTTTACAATTTCAACAGTAGAAGAATGCTAATTAACTGCTCGAAGCAGTGCGTCAATATAATTCCATGACATCATTTTTTCTCTTGAATTTCTATATTAATATTAGGGGGTGTTTGGTACACAGAATATTATATAGCCAGAAATTCTATAATCCTAGGAATTAAATTTCTAGTAAATAAATTTCCTAAAAAAAAATATTTCCATGTTTGGTGAATACATATATATTTCCGAGAAAAAAAGATAAAAAATGGAAACAAAAAAAAGGATAAAAAACTGTCAAAAAACAACAACAAAAATCTTGAAAAAGTAACAAAAACATTTGCCCATGCGAAAAAAATATACCCACATATTTGTAAAGGATATAATTTCCATGTTTTGTGGTTAAATTATTTATCCGGATTTTCGTAATTTTCGAAAATTATAACCTAAACAAACAATGGGAATAGGTTTTCCATTCTAAATTTTTTCAGAAATAAAAAAATTACGGTGTATCAAACGCGCCCTCAAGTTACTATTTTTGTATCACTTTTCCTTCATCCCCTTTTGCTTCCACACAAAGAGTGAAAGGATGCATCATCATATGAACTGGACACCGAACATTGATTGCCATGAGAACTATATTTTTCTCTATGATTTGAAAAAACAAAGGTAACCTTTAAAAAAATAGTTACATAAAGAGAGTGTGTGTTAAGTCGATTATTTGTTTGCCATAGTCAAGCTAATAGTTTTTATTCGTCTCACCATTACTATATTGTTTATAACATCCTCTCTCTTTCTTTTCAGGAGTCAATTTCACAATACTATCGGTTTATTTGGAATCTGTTCTATGCTGAGTATATTATCTTCCCTCTGATATAGATGATCCAGTTTTGTTTTTTAAGAATAACCGGTTCAAGCTCATTGTAGCACTTCTTGTTTTCTTCCTCAATTCTGTTTTGTTCCTCATTAATAACTAAGACTATTAATGCAATGGCAGTACGTTCTGTTATGTTTCTATATATGTTCTGCTCAAGAATCTGGCCTTCTCTTATTTACACGTGGCTTTTTATCTTCTTTACACACGACTTTCCATCCGATATTACAATCACGAAACACCGTAACTCTTTATTTACCCTACAAGAAAGAGCCATAGCTCTTTATCTTCCTCCACTATGGATAACTCTATAATGAAACTTGTTGGGCCCTAAATCAAAGATCCATCGTGTTCCGAGAAAACTAAAACCGTGATTATGAAATTATTTTCCTAGCGTTGTCACACAAAACAGCTTTCACTGCATCAAGCTAGGGGTGAGCGTTCGATTTATTTGGTTTCAACCGAATCGAAATAGTCAAAACAGAATAAACCGAAAATTTAAAAATCTAAAACCAAAACCGAACCGAACCTAACCGAATAATAAATTCGGTTTGTCCGGTTGGAATATTTTTATTGTTTAATGGATCGGGTTCAATGTTGGGATCGTAGTTAAATTATATTAAAAATTATAATTTTTACACACATTTGTTGTATTTTAAAGTTGTGTCCAAAATTGGACTAGTTAAATTATTAAAGTTGGATTTTAAAACATATACATAGAATTGTTGTTTTCAAAATATACACATTTTTAATCAAAAAATATGTATAAAATTGAGGATATTTATATAATTGCGTAAGTCTTATTCGATTTTCGATTTTGGACCGAAATCCGAAACTGAATAAAAAATTTTATTATTTTCAAAACCGAAACATAACCGAACTTTTTTGAATCTTCTTATTCGATTCGGTTCGGTTCGGTTCGATTAGATTTTTGGTCCAAAATCGAATAATGTTCACCCTACATCAAACCATACGATTCAAGAAAAGCAGCAATTTCTGTGCGTGTGGGTTTTTTTTGGGGGGGGGGGGGATGGAAAGGAAGAAGATTTGTTACAATGGAATTTAAATTTCATCAAACATGGTAACCAATAATAGCATTGGAAATTTTACATAAGCATCCATTTTTTATTGTAGTGGATGGTGATCTACCCCCATTTTTATTAGGTTATATTGCATGGCCACCGCAGTATTAGCCCATTCTGTCACTAGAAGAATTTTCTTCACATCTTTGTGAAATTAATTGCAACTCACTACTTTTTATGAAAAGCAGAAGCAGCTCTTGAAAGCAACATTCCCCTTTCAAAAGCAACCAAAAGAAAGTGCAAGCTTTGTTGGAAACGAGACGCGGAAACCGTTCCTCAAACCAGAGTACCTGCAAGAGAACCGAACAATACGCATAAACAAAAAATACCAAATTGATCACCGCAACTCTTTGGAACAGAAAATATATTACAACCACTAAGAAAAAAGACAATGAAAAATACCCCAAATTGATCTATTTCTCCGTAACGGCCTCCAATCATTCTTTCTCCTCTCCAAAGTTGCAATGGCACTATTGCCACCTTTTTTTCTCTCTTATTTTTTTCTTTTTCTTATGTTGTATATTGCATGAGCCTTTATATAAAATCTTGCATGAATTAAGGTTTCCATATGAAAATTTATATATGGAAGCCAAAAATATTTATGAAAATCTAATTATATTTAATCATATATTTAATGAAAATTAAATCATAAATTGACTTGCCATAAATTGGAAATCCAATTATATAGAAAGTTAATAAATGAAAGATCCAATCATAAATATATAATTAAAGTCAAAGATGGAAATCCCATATAATATTTGCTTACGATAAATGTTCCAATACACGACGCTCGATGCACTTTTCGAACTTTTTCGACACACGGATGTCGCTCGCCGCACTCTGGAGTATTCTCTACATAGGTTGGGAACCCCACCCACTCCAACAATCTTCTCATTCACAACTATGTGGAGGGGGTCGTCATCCCGACGATTCGCATGCACTACTCAAACTTTTTTCTTGGAAGAATCTTTGTGAACATGTTTGCTCCGTTGTCATCTGTATGAACATTCTCAAGTGCCGCTTGCTTCTTTTCAACCATATCCCGTATCCAATGATACCGGGTATCAATGTGCTTAAACCGGTTATGAAATATCTCGTTCTTCACAAGGTGAATAGCACTCTGACTATCGCAAAGCAAAGGATACTGCTCTTGCTTTAGCCCAATTTTCTGCAACAGCTTCTTCACCTACATCAACTCCTTGCAAGCCTTTGTCACCGCAATGTACTCTGCCTCTGTCGTCGACAAGGCAACACACTTCTGCAACCGCAACTGCCACGATACTGCTCCATCAGCAAACATCATCAAATAACCCGAAGTCGATCGCCTCGTATCTACATCTCCAGTCATATCGACGTCCAACCAGCTTTGACTCGTCACCACCAAAAGAAAGTCTCCAATCGGCAGTGCCCTGAAGATATCGTAGAATCTACTTGACCCCACTCCAATGTACCCTTCCAGGATTGGAAGTATACCTACTAACTGTGCCAACTGCGTCAGCAATGTCTGGCCTCGTACATACCATAGCATACATAAGACTCCCCACAGCTGAGGCTTATGGTATCCGCTCCATATCTTCCTTCTCGTCCTTGGTAGATGGACAATGCTCCTCAGTGAACTTAAAGTGAGCCGCAAGGGGGTTACTCACTTTCTTCGACCAGTCCATCTCGAAACGCTGAAGTACGCAGTGAATGTACTTCTTTTGGGACAAGTGTAGCAGCTTGGACTCTCTCTCGGCTGATCTGCATCCCAAGAATAGTCATTGATGTGCCCAAATCCTTCATAGAGAAGGCCGAGCCCAGTTGGCGCTTCAACTCCACTATCCTAGTGGCATTCCGACCCACCAGTAGCATATCATCAACATAGAGCAATAAAATGATAAAATTATCCTCGACAAAGTGTCTCACAAATACACAGTGGTCCGACGTCGTCCGTACATAACCATGCTCCTCCATAAATTACTCGAACTTTCTGTACCACTGCCTCGGAGCCTGCTTCAGACCATACAAGCTCTTCCTCAACTGGCAGACAAAGTGTGACTTGCCCGCGGACAGTAGAGACAACAGCGACCCCAATTTCTCGCGCAGGTTTCTCCCTTGTACTATCGTCGTTTTACGTGTCGTATTCTCAGGTATATTCACAACATACCCCCTTTCAAGTCCTTTGAATTAGATTTTTGTTTACTGTTTTAAATCGTGTGTAAAACGACTCGAAAGTCGGACGAAAATTGGATTTTTAAAACAGTTAAAAATTATCTCAAACCCCAGATTTCAAGCATATTTTCTACCGGAATTTAATCATTTTAAAAACCTACTTAAACAGTATTTTAGACAACCTATTCACGTTTTACTCCCTTCTTTTAGTTTATTTTTAATTGCCTTTAATCTCTGTAAAATTAAGTTCCAAAATCAAGAAAAAAAATCTGTTTTCAAAACTCCAAAATTTTTCGAAATGGGGCGCGTCCCGCCAAATGAGGCAACTTCGTCACGTGAGGAATACACTGAAAGGCGTGTATCGTCAACGCAGACATGCAGAATTTTGTGGAACTTGATTTAGATGTGCTTGCACACCGGAATCAACGCGTATCCGTCAAAAAATACCATATCGGCATATTTCGACACCTTGTCATAACTTCGTGTGTGCTTGTCGTTTCGAAACAAAACTTGCACCATCGGATTCGCAGCGTTACGCTGGTCCTGTGATCCATGTTTAGTTCAATTCTGAGAACATTGACGAAATATCGTTTTGCGGGCCCCACGGTTCTACTTGATTGGCGTTTTCGTGACCGGCTCACCGGAATCTAATTTCGAACATTCTGTTGATGTTATGTCATCGCTCTGGACTCGTAGACACTAAGTTTGCTAAATTTGAAGATCTTTATCTCTGGCACGTTTTTCGGTGCGAAGTGGGCCGCTTGTGGACCCCGCTTTGACCCGAAACTGCGTTTTAGCCCATGTGTCAAAATCAGACTTATGGGTAGTCAATCCTAGCTATTTTTTATATTTTGGAAATGTTGGTGATATCCGTTGCAGCATTCAGAGACGTTCGTACGGATTCTATCTTTTCAGAAGTAGTTGACGCATTGAGCTCGCCACTTGGACGTCCCCGTATCCAGAATTCAGGCAAGCGACAAACTTGCAGTAGATCATGTTATATTATCTGCTTGTGTTTCTTTCTATATATATATATATATATATATATATATATATATATATATATATATATATATATTCTTGTGATGTGCCTGCTCAACCTAGGACTGTGAGACGTTGCTTAGCATCCGAACAAGATTCGGGTATCGACGCCGTACGCAGAGTCGAGTAACGTCACTTAGAGAGTTGATTCCACGATCCTATTTTTTACGTGCTTGCTTTACCAAGTACGTCAGACCGTAGGATACTTGATACTATTTCATATGACAGAATCTTTCTTGAGTTATTCATGGTGATTCTGTATAGGCTTACATGATTCGTAATATGAGACTTGCATATTATATAGATATCATTATGACTCGTTGTACTGGCTAGAGGTCATGATCTTGCATGTTATGGACATGAGACATGAGGTTACATTGGGTGGGGAGAGACACACCATACTACAGGCTGATTATATATATATATATATATATATATATATATATATATATATATATATATATATATATACACACACACACACACACACTATGTTACTGGAGGTGCCTTAGACTCTGTCTCAGATCTTTGGCATATTTACTGGCCCTACGAGATATTACTTGCTGCTATGGGCTCCCCGACACAGAGCCTGTAGTGGTTTCAGCTGAGTATGAGTGATGTTCTCACGTGTATATCACTTAGATGGTTACAGTAGTTTACCCTTGAGTATGTGGCATTATACTGTTTTACTTTGGCATATTGTTTCTTGTACCTTGCTACGTCCCTCTGAGGACCTGGTCCCTTGCCAGTTTTGCAGCATAGACAGTTGTGGAGCCTGTCTAGAGTTGCTGATTTGGGTTGCTTTGCCATGTGGACATTGATACAAGGTACTTATATCATTTCTACCAGAGTTATGCTATTTATTTATATTATTAATTTATCTGTTGATGTAGCATCGTTTTTATAGACTCATATTTCTTTCTCGAGTCTATTCGAGCTTGTGTGTTACTGGGCGGCCAACTTTAGCACATGTAGCTCATTCTTGTTGTATTCTGTTCATTTTAGATTGAGGCATAGATATTTATATTTACTGGATTATCTAGATAGTGACCATTATAATATAGCTTATTCGTATTCGAGTCGGACTAGAGTCTGGTCGAATGTGTAGCTGACATGTTACGTATTTCTAGTCCTACGTATTTTGGGACTGGGGCATTACATATTTTTGTGGTGGCCCATGCAGGTCAGGTTAAATCGTTTTGGTTACTTTTCGGTACCGAGCGAGCCTGTAATCAGGATTAGCAGTATTAGTATCTCAATCCACAACTGATTTGAAATTTTTTTAGCATTTGATTATCGCCCTTGGACTTCACAATTGTACTTGTTTATTCCCCTCGACATCTTTATTATTATTTATCATCTCTCCCTATTTTAGAGAGATGGACGTTCATGCGCGGTGTTACCTCCAGAAGCAAATTTTTGTCAAGGCGGAAGAAAACATGTTGGATAAAAAAATTTGAGAAGACGGTTACCCTTAGACGAATAGGTAGATAGGTTAATCCTATATGCTAGAGCTAGTGTAGATTGTTAGCATGAGAATTGAATATAGTATTAGAGGCCTAGAACTAATAAAATCTTACCCTTGCTTAAGGTAGCAGTAATTTGAAAGTATTAGAATTTAGAAAGATGGTTAGATTCTAATGCACTAGAATACTTTATGAAATACATAGCTAGATGTTAGGGATTAGATGTGGCCCATGATGGTGATATAATGAATTGTATTATGACCTTAAGAAATTTGAACCTTACCTAGCAGGCCATAATGGTTAAATCTCTAGTTGTCTTGTGACTTTTAGTATCAAAATTAGATCTTATGACCCCTTAAATTATCGATGACTATAGGTCTAGACTAAATAGATAGGTAGATCACTAGACCAAATATTTGAGTAATTAGATAACTTGAGTACTAAGTATAACTTTCAAAATCAAATTAGATGTACTTGAGTAATTGGGTTGTCAGTGTTAATTGAACAAGTGAGTTTCACCCGTGATTACTTGGGTAGATAAGCTAGTATCTGTGATAGAGCAAATAGGTTGAAGGATGAGAGTTTTGATAGATGTTATAGTCTTGCGTTAGATATAGTGAATTGCCTATAATAGATGACAAGCTATAACAAGATGGAAACTATGTAGTTGGATAAAGGGTATACATAGAATAAACTAGGAGAAATCTCATGTTCAAGGTAAAGAAGGTAGAATTGTAACAAGAAGAGATTCACGAGGAGTACATGACCTTGATCATTTTAAATTAAGAGAATGATCTAGGAAGGACTGAAGAATTTATCACTCGGCAGTTGCCTAGAAGATCTATACTACAAAGCGGAAAGTACTAGGTCATGATTGACGAAGCTTATAGTTGAAAACAAGATTAACATACTAAAAGGATATGAAGGTGCGTAGGAAACAAACGATAAGGGAAATATATTATGGTCGCATAATCCAAGGATAATAGATTGAGATATGGAATTAAGGGATAATAATTTTAGTATTTATGAATTGTAATGCTTTTAGAATTTTGAGAATTTAGTGTGAGTAAAAAATGTTGATCAGTCTCGAAGTGATATGAATTTTAAGAAATTAAACGCAGGTTCAGAATCACATACTGACCTGTTGGTTATTCTGTAGAGGGTTATCACAAGACCCTTAGAGTATAGATTTATACATGGTAGGAAAGTGTAAAAGGAAGATAGAAGTCTTATAGGAACGATAGCTAAATATTGTGGGTTTACACATAAACTGATTAGGGCCAAGAATTTAGATTTTTGACTAATAGGGTATGATCTTGCTGGACCTATCCTTAGTAGTAGGTGATAAAAACCTATTTTCAATTTACCATAGCCGATTGATTTTCGAATTTTAGAAATCTTATCATCTCATTGAGTTCGAAGAATTTTCACTCAAGATAACCATGACATCATGCTTGTGTAATATGGTAGTAGCCTAGCCGAAAGATTCTCGTAAGGAAGATAGGTTTTAGATGGCAGAGACTAGACGAACAACGGTTCAGAAAGATAGACAATGGAATAGAGTAAGTTGTACCAAAACGGGTAGACATTCCAATTGAAGATTATACGAGTATTGAAGAGTGTCCTTAGTGAATAGTATGCCATGAGTGATAGACCTAAGTACATGCTAGTTTAGACTCTTACCTACTAAGTTAGGAATATGCGAGGAAGATGAAGTTGTAAAGATCGTATATTGTTTAGCTATAGCCAGAAGTAGGTTGCCAATAGTATGAGAGAGGTTATATAGAATATAACTTATATGAATATAGTATTAAATTTAAGGATTAATTATATTACTCCCTCGACTGCATTCCTATCTGTAAACACCCAGATTTTTTAGAATTAAAATTTAATTTTATTATTTGTAATTACTGAGTTTAAGGGAGAATTTTCTGTAATTTTTAGCCATTTAATATATATAATATTCATGGATTATAATTTATAATTATATATATAGTTATTAATTAAACCCAAACCAAACCTACCCATACTTAAACATAAACCCGAACCCGTTAACCCACAGTCCGACCCACTTATACCCGAACCCACAACCCTAGCTACAATAACCAACTGTTCGAAACTGCCGAAACCCCTCCATTCGAATCCCTGAAACTGTCGAACCCCCTCGTTTCCCATTCTGAAACATCTCCATCCTACACCCTATATACACAGACCACCACCACCAGCATCTCCCCTACGACCACCGCCGACTATCGTCGTCACCGTCAACCACCGGCCGCGAGCGCGAGAATGGCACGGGAACAACAGCAGCAGCAACAGCGTAGCCCAAACTCCCACTTCGCAGCTAGTTTTCTCCTTCCTTGCTCCATGGTTTTCCAAACCAATTATGCAGGTAAACTCACTACATATACGCCCTCAACTTCCTTCAAATAGTTTATTTAAAATCGTTCTGTGTTGATCACAAATCACGATCCAAAATTAAGAAAAACTTGATTTCGGGATCATTAGAAACTGTCCCAACACCCCGTTTTTTAGAGCCGTTTTCTTTCAAACCAATGAACCAAAATTTGAATTTATTTTTCCTAATTAAAGACAACATAACCAAGTTTTAATTTTTTTAATTAGTTTATTTTATTGTTGATTATGCTGTAATTTATTTACTGTTAAAATTCGTCAAAAACTTGGTTTCATAAACCAAAATTTTCTTGATACGAGGTGCGTTCCGCCAAACGAGACAACTTCATCGTATACGAATTGCACCGAAAGGCGCGTATTGTCAACGCGGACGTGTGAGATTTCATAAAAGTTGATTTGGATGTGCGTACACACCAGAATCAACGTGTATCCGTCAAAAATTTCCGTATCGACATGTTTTGACACTCGTCATAATTTTGTGTTTGCTTGTCATTTCGTAACGAAACTTGCGACATCGAATTCGTAATGTTACGCTAGTCCTGTGACCCAAGTTTGGTTAGATTCTGAGAACGTTGATGAAACACCATTTTGCGGGTCCTACGGTTTCACTTGACGAGTGATTTCGTGACCGGCTCATCAAAATTCAGTTTTGGATGTTCCTTTGGGTTCGTATCATCGTTGTGGACTCGTAGACACTAAGTTTGATAAATTTTGAGAACTTTATCTCTGGCATATTTTTCGGTGCGAAGTGGGCCATAAGTGAACCCCGCTTTGACCAGAAACTGTCAATTCTGCCCCTGTGTCCAAATTGGACTTATGGGTAGTCAATCCTAGCTATTTCAAGTATTTTGAGAGTAATGTTGATGTTTGTTTCCGTATCCGGAGGCGTATTTGGATATTCCACTTTCACAGGAGCAGTTGACGAAATTTAGAACCCAGGTAAGTGTACCTTATCAACTTGTAGTAAAACTTGTTATATTATCGACCGGTGTTTCTTTTTATATATTTTTGTGCTGTGCATGAGACGTTGCTTAGCGTCCGAATGTGATTCGGGTGTCGACGTCGTACGCGGAGTCGTGTAACGTCGCTTAGAGAGTTGATACCATGATCTTATTTTTTTACGTGCTTGCTTTACCAAGTACGTCATACCGTAGGACACTTGACACTAATTCATGTGACAGAATCTTTCTTGAGTTATTCATGATAATTCTGTATAGGATTACAGGATTCGTGATATGAGACTTGCATATATAGAGATATCATTATGACTCGTTGTACTAGCTAGAGATCATGATCTTGTGTGTTATGGACATGAGACGTCGTGGACATGAGATATGAGATTACATTGGGAGGGAAAAGACACACAATACTACAGGCTGATTATATATATATATATATATATATATATATATATATATATATATATATATATATATATATATATATATATATATATACTACATTACTGGAGGTGCCATAGACTATGTCTCAGATCTTTGGCACATTTACTGGCCCTTCGAGATATTACTTGCTGCTATGGGCTCCCCGACACAGAGCCTGTAGTAGTTTCAGCCTGAGTACGAGTGATACTCTCACGTGCATATCACTTAGATGGTTACAGTAGTTTACCCTTGAGTATGTGGCATTATACTGTTATATTTTGGCATATTGTTTCTTGTACCTTGTTACGTCCCTCTAAGGACCTGGTCCCTTGCCAATTTTACAACATAGACCGTTGTGGAGCCTGCCTGGAGTTGCTGATGTGTGTTGCTTGTCTTGCAGGAATTGGTGCCAGGTACTTATATCATTTCTTCCGGAGTTATGATTATTATTCATATTGTTTATTCATCTGCTAATATAGCCTAGTTTTATAGACTCATATTCCTTTCTCGAGTCTATTCGAGCCTATGTGTTACTGGCGGACGACTTTAGCACATGTAGTTCATTCTTAATACTTTGTTCTTTATGTAGGTTGAGACATAGATATTTTTAGTATTCTTAGATAGTTACCATTAATATACAACTTATACGTATTAGAGTCGGACCAGAGTCTGGTTGAATGCGTAGCTGGTATGTTACGTATCTTAGTCCCTCGGTATTTTAGGACTGGGGCGTTACATGTTTTTGTGGTGGCCCATGCAGGTCCTGATTAAATTATTTCAGTTATTTTCCGGTACCCGAACGAGCCTGTAATCAGGATTAGCAGTATTAGTATCTCAATCCACAACTGATTTGAAAATTCTTTAGCATTTGATTATCGCCCTTGGACTTCATAATTGTACTATTTTATTCCCTCGACATCCTTATTATTGTTTATCATCTCTCCTTATTTCAGAGAGATGGACGTTCGAGCGCGGTATTTTTCTTCAGAAGCAGATCCTTGTCAAAGCAGAAGAAGACATGCTGGATATAAATTTTTGAAAAGACGGTTACCCTTAGTAGGATAGGTAGATAGGTTATTCCTATATGCTAGAGCTAGTGTAGATTGTTAGCATGAGAATTGAATATAGTATTGAGTTTAAGGATTAGTTGTAATACTCCCTTTACTGCATTCATATCATTCCTATCAAATTCTTATCTTGTTTTGCATATATAGACTCGTGCTTTTGCAACAAAGATCCTTCTAATTATAACAACTGAGTAGATCCTTCTTTCTTTCTTAGTCGTGCCCTAGTAGCAAACTAATCTTTTAGTTAGTACCATCTTCATTGTGTTAATATCCATCTTACTGTAGGTATCATTTCTGTTCTATTTCTAATTCCCTGATTTAGTCACCGTGACTTGATTCTCCAGATAATTGTCTAATCGTACCTTATTCAATCATGTGACCATAATCCCTAAACTTATCATAAACTTCTCTTATCTTGGTCGGTAGATTCCTCCCTTTATGATTCCCTCGATTCGTCCTCTCATCAACAATGTCATGCGATGAATGAAGTCTCTATACCACCTTGCTCTAGTTATACCCGACCAAACCCTTTTCTATGTTTTGTTGAAGACATGAACTATAGGAACAATATTGTTTTGGTAGCAATTTTCTTTATAGAGTTGTCGACCAATAGCACCCTGATAATATCTATGTCTCCTTAGAGAAAATTTGATTATGACGAGTAAACCCTAGAACTCTTAAATTCTTACTAGAAAGTAGGCCCTTCCAGAAATCTTGTTAGCAGGACCCTGACTTTAGTTTTGGATACCACCTTAATTTTTATAAGTTTGGTAGATCGTAGCCCCTGGTTTTAGTGTAGGGTTATTTTAAAATTTTAGGGTAAAATTGAATTTATTTGGTATTGATTAGGATTAATTCCAAATAGAATGAATTACCTCTTTAAAAAATTTGTATCCTTTAACACGGTGGTTGTGGTTCGGATATTTGGAGCACAACACTATCCTTTCATTTCCAACAACTTCCATCCATATGACCTAGACTAGTCACTCTACACCCATGACATGACTATCACTCACAAACTCACCTTTCATTTCCTCGTTTTAGTTGCGCAACATTCGCGACACATTTATATACACAAATGACACCTAGATATCCTTTTCCGTTTCGGACAATTTTAATACGCAATATTGACTCAATTTTTCTGAAAACTTTAAGATTTATGAGCCTAACTGGACCTACTTCACTCATGACCCAGTTGTTACGCCCAAATATACATCCCCATGCTCCATATAGACCCCACAACATTCGTGGCATACCTCCTTCTAGAAAACCTATACTTAATTAGTCAGTTCCGTTGCAATTAAATTAAATTGTACATTGGCAACCCAATTACCCTAACCACCGATATACCCGTAGCCCACTCAAGCCAAACAAAGTCCATGACACTGGTATTGCATTAAGTTGAGCCTTTGAACTCTCTACACAATGTTAATCACCTTGACAAGATTAGTGATGAAGTATTCCTCGGTACTATTTTATCCTAGTTGTATTTGGCTATGATATTTCCTATTGTCTTGTAGACTCATGACCTAATTAGAAGCAAGAAGAACTGGTAAAACTTTTTTTATAGAGTTATTGACTCATTAATGCCATGGTAGTACCTAGATATCCTTTGATAGACTGTGACAACGGTCACAAAATTCTCACCATCTCGTATCCCTCCTTGAAGTTAGACTTTCAAAAAACTCTTAAAAATATGATCATGACTATAGTTCATGCGGCCAACTTCATTCTTATAAGTTGGGTAGAGCCTTGATTAAGCGTATCATTATTCTTAGAATGTGACGTCAAACTAGGACTCAATTTGGTAACTGCATCCCCCATCTTTAGTGCAATATTGCTTAACTAAAATATTTTCTACCATATTTTTAATTGCAAGGACGCAATTCTTTTAAGTTGGGTAGATTGTAAACACCCTGATTTTTTAGAATTAAATTTTAATTTTATTATTTGTAATTACTGAGTTTAAAGGAGAATTTTCTGTAATTTTTAGCCATTTAATATATATAATATTCATGAATTTATAATTATGTGTATTTAATTAATTATTAATATTGTACAAAAAATATATTTTTTGGTGTACAACTAATATTAGAGTATTGTGAATTTTTTTTGGAATTTATTGGGGTCCAAAACTATTTTTAGATGGCCATCTATGCATATATAGAGTTATTAATTAAACCCAAACCAACCATACTTAAACCTAAACACGAACCCGTTAACCCACAACCCAACCCACTTATACCCGAACCCACAACCCTAGTTACAGTAACCAATAGTTCAAAACTGCCGAAACCCCTTCGTTCGAATCCCTAAATCTATCGAACCCCCTCGTTTCTCATTTCGAAACTTCCCCCTCCTACACCCTATATATACAGACCACCACCACCAGCATCTCCCCTACGACCACCGTTGTCGCTGTCAACCGCCGGTCGCGAGCGCACAAATGGGACGGGAACAGCAGCAGCAGCGTGGCCCAAACCCCCACTTCGTAACTTGTTTTCTCCTCCCTCGCTCCATGGTTTTCCAAACTAATTTTGCAGGTAAACTCACAACCTATACGCCCTCAACTCCCTTCAAATAGTTTATTTAAAATCGTTCTGTGTTGATAGCAAATCGCGATCCAAAATAAAGAAAAACTTGATTTCGGGATCATTAGAAACTGTCCCAATATCCCGTTTTTCAGAGCCATTTTCTTTCAAACCAATGAACCAAAATTCAAATTTCTTTTTCCTAATTAAATACAACATAACCAAGTTTTAATTCCTTTAATTAGTTTATTTTATTGTTGACTATGCTGTAATTTATTTACTGTTGAAATTCATCAAAAACTTGGTTTCATAAACCAAAATTTATTTGATACAGGGTGCGTCCCGCCAAACGAGGTGACTTCATCGTGTGTAAATTGCACCTAAAGGCGCGTATCGTCAACGTGGACGTGTGATATTTTGCGGAAGTTGATTTGGATGTGCGTGCACACCAGAATCAACGCGTATCCGTCGAAAAGTCTCATATCAGCATATTCTGACACTTGTCATAATTTTGTGTGTGCTTGTCATTTTACAACGAAACATATAACATCGGATTCGCAGTGTTACGCTGGTCCTGTGACCCAAGTTTGGTTAGATTCTGAGAACGTTGACGAAATACCGTTTTGCGGGCCCCACGGTTTCACTTGACGGGTGATTTCGTGATCGGCTTATCGGAATCCAGTTCTAGACATTCCGTTGGGTTCGTATCATCATTTTGGGCTCGTAGTCACTATGTTTGATAAATTTTGAGAACTTTATCTCTAACACATTTTTTGGTGCGAAGTGGGCCACATGTGGACCCCGCTTTTACCCAAAATTGTCAATTCTGTCCATGTGCCCAAATTGGACTTATGAGTAGTCAATCCTAGCTATTTTAAGTATTCTAAGAGTAATGATGATGTTTGTTTCAATATCCGGAGGCGTATTTGAAGATTCCACTTTTACAGGAGCAGTTAACGGAATTCAGAACCCAGACAAGTATACATTGCCAACTTGCAATAAAACTTATTATATTATCGACTGATGTTTCTTTTTATATATTCTTGTGGTGTGCCTGTTCAACCTAGGACCATGATACGTTGCTTAGCATCCGAACGTGATTCGGTTGTCGACGTCGTACGCGGAGTCGTGTAACGTCACTTAGAGAGTTGATACAATGATCCTTTTTTTTTACGTGCTTGCTTTACCAAGTATGTCATACCGTAGGACACTTGACACTAATTCATGTGACAGAATCTTTCTTGAGTTATTCATGATAATTCTGTATAGGCTTACAGGATTCGTGATATGAGACTTGCATATATAGAGATTTCATTATGACTCGTTGTACTAGCTAGAGGTCATGATCTTGCGTGTTATGGACATGAGACGTCCTGGACTTGAGATGTGAGATTACATTGTGTGGGGAGAGACACACCATACTACAGGCTGATTATATATATATATATATATATATATATATATATATATATATATATATATATATATATATGCTATATTACTGGAGGTGCCTTAGACTCTGTCTCAGATCTTTGGCACATTTAATGGCCCTTCGAGATATTACTTGCTGCTATGGGCTCCCCGAGACAGAGCCTGTAGTAGTTTCAGCCTGAGTACGAGTGATGCTCTCACGTGCATATCACTTAGATGGTTACAGTAGTTTACCCTTGAGTATGTGGTATTATACTGTTATATTTTGGCATGTTGTTTCTTGTACCTTGTTACGTTCCTCTGAGGATCTGGTCCCTTGTTAGTTTTGCAGCATAGACCGTTGTGGATCCTGCTTGGAGTTGCTGATGTGTGTTACTTGTCTTGCAGGAATTGGTGCCAGGTACTTATATCATTTCTTTCGGAGTTATGATTATTATTCATATTGTTTATTCATCTGCTGATATAGCCTAGTTTTATAGACTCGTATTCCTTTCTCGAGTCTATTCCAGCTTATGTGTTACTGGCGGCCGACTTTAGCACATGTAGTTCATTCTTAATACTTTGTTCTTTATGTGGATTAAAACATAGATATTTTCAGTATTCTTAGATAGTTATCCTTAATATACAGCTTATACGTATTCGAGTCGGACTAGAGTCTGGTCGAATGCGTAGCTGGCATGTTACGTATTCCTAGTCCTTCGGTATTTTGGGACTGGGGCGTTACATATTTTTGTTGTGGCCCATGCAGGTCCTGATTAAATTGTTTCGGTTACTTTCCAGTACCGAGCGAGCCTGTAATCAGGATTAGCAGTATTATTATCTCAATCCACAACTGATTTAAAAATTTCTTAGCATTTGATTATCACCCTTGGACTTCATAATTGTACTCTTTTATTCCCTTGACATCCTTATTATTGTTTATCATCTCTCCTTATTTCAGAGAGATGGACGTTCGAGCGCGGTATTTTTTTCCAGAAGCAGATCCTTGTCAAAGCGGAAGAAGACATGTTGGATATAAAATTTTGAGAAGATGGTTACCCTTAGTAAGATAGGTAGATAGGTTATTCCTATATGCTAGAGCTAGTATAGATTGTTAGCATGAGAATTGAATATAGTATTGAGTTTAAGGATTAGTTGTAACACTCCCTCTACTGCATTCATATCCTTCCTATCAAATTCTTATCTTGTTTTGCATATACAGTCTCGTACTTTTGCAACAAAGATCCTTCTAATTATAACAACTGAGTAGATACTTCTTCCTTTCTCAGTCGTTCCCTAGTAGCAAATTAATCTTTTAGTTAGTACTCTCTTCATGGTGTTAATATCCATCTCACTGTAGGTATCATTTCTGTTCTATTTCTAATTCCCTGATTTAGTCATCGTGATTTGATTCTCCAGATAATTGTCTAACCGTACCTTATTCAATCATGCGACCATAATCCCTAAACTTATCATAAACTTCTCTTGTCTTGGTAGGTAGATTCCTCCCTTTGTGATTCCCTCGATTCGTCCTTTCATCATCAATGTCATGTGATGATTGAAGTCTCTATACCACATTGCTCTAGTTATACCCAACCAAACCATTTTCTATGTTTTGTTGAAGACATGAACTATAGGAACAATATTATTTTTGTAGCAATTTTCTTCATAGAGTTGTCGACCAATAGCACCCTGATAATATCTATGTCTCCTTAGAGAATATTTGATTATGACGAGTAAACCCTAGAACTCTTAAATTATTAGTAGAAAGTAGGCCCTTCCAGAAATCTTGTTAGCAGGACCCTGACTTTAGTTTTGGATACCAACTAAATTTTTATAAGTTTGGTAGATCGTAGCCCCTGGTTTTAGTGTAGGGTTATTTTGGAATTTTAGGGTAAAATTGAATTTATTTGGTATTGATTAGGATTAATTCCAAATAGAATGAATTACCTCTTTAAAAAATTTGTATCCTTTAATATCTTGGTTGTGGCTTGGATATTTGGAGCACAACACTATTATTTTCTTTCCAACAACTTCCACCCATATGACCTAGACTAGTCACTCTACACCCATGACATGACTATCACTCACAAACTCACCTT
Source organism: Iris macrosiphon (assembly GCA_036927795.1). Lineage (NCBI taxonomy): Eukaryota > Viridiplantae > Streptophyta > Magnoliopsida > Asparagales > Iridaceae > Iris > Iris macrosiphon. Next base: position 165,666,139 of record JAYESA010000011.1, on the reverse strand, counting down.
TCATTTCTTCGTTTTAGTCGTACAACATTCGCGACGCATTTGTATACACAAATGACACCTAAATATCCTTTTCCATTGCGGACAATTTTAATACGCAACATCGACTCAATTCTTCCGACAACTTTAAGATTTATGAGCCTAACTGGACCTACTTCACTCATGACCCAGCTGTTATGCCCAAATATACATCTCCATGCTCCATATAGACCCCACAACATTCGTGACATACCTCCTTCTAGAAAACCTATGCTTAATTAGTCAGTTTCGTTGTAATTAAATTAAATTGTACATCGGCAACCCAATTACCCTAACCACCGATATACCCGTAGCCCACTCAAGCCAAACAAAATCCATGATACTGGTGTTGTATTAAGTTGAGCCCTTGAACTCTCTACACAATGTTAATCACCTTGACAAGATTAGTGATGAAGTATTCTTCGGTACTATTTCACCCTAGTTGTATTTGGCTATGATATTTTCTATTGTCTTGTAGACTCATGACCTAATTAGAAGCAAGGAGAACTGGTAAAACTTTCTTTATAGAATTATTGACTCATTAATGCCATGGTAGTACCTAGATATCCTTTGATAGGCTGTGACAACGGTCATAAAATTCTCACGTATATTTATTAACTAAGTAGGCTCTTCTAGAAATCTTGTTAGCAGGACCCTGACTATAGTTTTGGATACCAACTTAAATTTTTTATAAGTTGAGTAGATGGTAATCCACTGATTTTAGTGTAGGGTTATTTCAAAATTTTAGGGTAAATTTGAATTTATTTGGTATCGATTAGGATTAATTCCAAGAGAATTAAATTACCTCCTTAATTTTATATCCTTTGATACCCTTTGTCGTGGCTCGGATAATTGGAGCACAACACTATCCTTTCATTTCCAACAACCTCCACCTTTATGACCTAGACTAGCCACTCTACATCCATGACATGACTATCACTCACAAACTTGCCTTCCCATTTTCGTGTTAGTCATACAATATTCGTGACGCATTTGTGCACCCAAATGACACCTAGATATTATTTTTGGTGCGGACAATTTTAATACGCAATATCGACTCAATTCTTTCGACAACTTTAAGATTTATGAGCTTAACCGGACCTACTTCACTCATGACCCAGCTATTACGCCCAAATATACATTTCTATGCTCCATATAGACCCCACAACAATTGCGGCATATCTCCTTCTAAAAACATATTCTTAAATGTTCAATTCCGTTGCAATTAAATTAAATTGTACATCGGCAGCCCAATTACCCTAACCACCGATATACCTGTAGCCCACTCAAGCCAAACAACGTCCATGACACTGGTGTTGCATTAAGTTGAGCCCCTTGTACTCTCAACAAAAAATTATATTACCCTTTGACACTTATTATTGCACCGTTCATCAGCATCCATGATATGCAATGAACATCTTTTCGGTACCATCTCACCCTAGTTATATTTGGCTATGATATTTTCTATTGTCTTGTAAACTCATGACCTAATTAGGAGCAAGGAGAACTGGTAAACTTTTTTATAGAGTTATTGGCTCATTAACGCCATGGTAGTTCCTAGATTTCTTCTGATAGTCTATGACTACGGTCACAAAAGCCTAAACATCTCGTATTTTTCTGGAAGATAGACTTATATAACCCTTGTAAAATGGAGGGTGACCAAAGGCTTCACGGTCAACTTAATTCTTATAAGTATGGTAGAGCCTTGATTAAGTGTACTCTTATTCTTAGAATGCGACGTCAAACTAGGATCCCATTAGTAACAATATGTCCCATCTTTTCGAAAATCAGTGTACGATATGACGTACTTAAATTCTTTTACCAGTTGCATTCCTTATCTTTGGATCGTGCCTTATCTTTAATATCGAGAAAACTGACACAAGGATTTGTATTTAACCTTCTCCCGAAATAAAATCTCTTATTCTTATTACTGTGCATTTTTAATTTCGATAACGAAATTTTTATAAGTTGGATAGATTGTAAACCCCCTCATTTTTAATCTTTTAATTTTATTATTTTATTTAATTATAGGAATTTTGGTTATAACTTTAGCTGAATTAGAAATATATAATTTAGTGATAACTTGTATAAATATTATTTAATTTTAGTAATTAACATAAGTCACAAAACTAACTTTTGAATGTAAAAGTATTTTAAAAGTATTATAAAAATTTTCTACAATTTATTTCATGTGCAAACATATATATATATATATATATATATATATATATAAAAGAGAATAAAAAGAAAGAAATGCCACCATCACCATCAAACCACCACAGCCACCATCACCCAGCCCCGACCCGCGCGTCCAAGACCGCCCACGGTCGCCTGCGGCGACACCACCGCCACCAAAATCGCGGTCGCGCAGCCGCGTGTGACCCGCCCGCGGACAGTAGAGACAACCGCGACCCCAACTTTTCGCGCAGGTTTCTCCCTTGTCCGGCCGTCGTTTTACTTGTCGTATTCTCAGGTATATTCACAACATACCCCCTTTCAAGTCCTTTGAATTAGATTTTTATTTACTATTTTAAATCGTGTGTAAAACAACTCGAAAGTCGAACGAAAATCAAAATTTTAAAACAGTTCAAAATTGTCTCAAACCCCCAGGTTTCAAGCCGATTTTCTCCCAGAATTTTAATCATTTTAAAAACCTACTTGAACAGTATTTTAGACAACCTATCCAAGTTTTATTCCCTTCTTTTAGTTTATTTTTAATTGCCTTTAATCTCTGTAAAATCAAGTTCCAAAATCAAGAAAAAAATATGTTTTCAAAACTCCAAAAATTTTCGAAACGGGATACGTTCCGCCAAACGAGACGACTTCGTCGCGTAAAGATTACACCGAAAGGCGCGTATCGTCAACGCGAACATGTGAGATTTTGTGGAACTTGATTTGGATGTGCATGCACACCGGAATCAACGTGTATCCGTCAAAAAATATCGTATCGACCTATTCCGATACCTTGTCACAACTTCGTGTGTGCTTGTCGTTTCACAACGAAACTTGTGCCATCGGATTCGCAGCGTTACGCTGGTCTTGTGACCCAATTTTGGTTCGATTCTGAGAACGTTGACGAAATACCGTTTTGCGGGCCCCACGGTTCCACTTGACTGACGTTTTCGTGACCGGCTCACTGAAATCCAATTTCGGATATTCCGTTGATGTCGTGTCATCGTTCTGGACTCATAGATACTAAGTTTGCTAAATTTGAAGAACTTTGTCTCCGGTGCGCTTTTTGGTGCAAAGTGGGCCACTTGTGGACCCCGCTTTGACTCGAAACTGTCGTTTTAGTCCATGTGTCCAAATCGAACTTATGGGTAGTCAATCATAGTTATTTCTTATATTTTGAAAATGTTGGTGATGTCTCTTGCAGCATTCAGAGACGTTCGTGCGAATTCCATCTTTTCAGAAGTAGTTGACGCTTGAGCTCGCCACTTGGACATCGCCATATCCAGAATTCAGGCATAGCGTACCTTGCCAAACTTGCAGTAGATCTTGTTATATTATCTGCTTGTGTTTCTTTTCGTAGATATATATTCTTGTGATGTGCCTGCTCAACCTAGGACCGTGAGACGTTGCTTAGCATCCGAACAAGATTCAGGTGTCGACGTCGTACGCGGAGTCGAGTAACATCACTTAGAGAGTTGATTCCACGATCCTATTTTTACGTGCTTGCTTTACCAAGTACGTCAGACCGTAAGACACTTGACACTATTTCATGTGATAGAATCTTTCTTGAGTTATTCATGGTGATTCTGTATAGGCTTACAAGATTTGTGATATGAGACTTGCATATTATATAGATATCATTATGACTCGTTGTACTAGCTAGAGGTCATGATCTTGCGTGTTATGGACATGAGACATCGTGGACATGAGACGTGAGGTTACATTGGGTGGGGAGAGACACACCATACTACAGGATGATTATGTTTATATATATATATATATACTATATTACTGGAGGTGCCTTAGACTCTCTCTCTCAGATCTTTGGCACATTTACTGGCCCTACGAGATATTACTTGCTATTATGGGCTCTCCGACACAGAGCCTGTAGTGGTTTCAGCCTGAGTACGAGTGATGCTCTCACGTGCATATCACTTAGATGGTTACAGTAGTTTACCCTTGAGTATGTGGCATTATATTGTTTTACTTTGGCATGTTGTTTCTTATACCTTGTTACGTCCCTCTAAGGACCTGGTCCCTTGCCAGTTTTGCAGCATAGACCGTTGTGGAGCCTGCCTGGAGTTGCTAATTTGGGTTACTTTGCCATGTAGGCATTGGTACCAGGTACTTATATTATTTCTACCAAAGTTATGCTATTCATTTATATTATTGATTCATCTGCTGATGTAGCATAATTTTTATAGACTCATATTTCTTTCTCGAGTCTATTTGAGCTTGTGTGTTACTGGACGGCCGACTTTAGTACATGTAGCCCATTCTTGTTGTATTCTGTTCATTGTGGATTGGGGCATAGATATTTATATTTACTGGATTATCTAGATAGTGACCATTATAATACAGTTTATATGTATTCGAGTCGGACCAGAGTCTGGTCGAATGTGTAGCTGGCATGTTACATATTTTGGGACTGGGACATTACACTACGAAACTTTCGGGTTCTCCACCGTAAGTCAGTAGCACATACTCACCTGGTGAGTATCTCCTAGATGGTCGACGCTCTCTATCGCTTCTCCTCAATGGAACCACTAGTGCTGGCTGTATACCAACATCCTCCTCCCCTTCAGGAACTACCTTCTCGGCATTTTCGTCCTCCTGAGGGTCACCCTGACCACCATCAGCAGGTTGATGATCAAGGTTGGGAGCAATTTCATGTACTGGCTCCCCCATAACTGGATCCTCTGCGATGTCCTCTGAAACTGCTCGAAGCAAAATGACTCTAACTCAGGCAATTCCTCAGCCTCAGAAGGCATCTCGGAATCCTGAGTGTTGGTCATGGTCTGATCCTCGACGAATACCACATCCCTACTTCTGTAGAGCTTTCTTCCCACTGGGTCGTAGAGTCTATAGCCAAACTCATCCCGACCATAACCGACAAAGACGCACCGCCTCGTCTTCGGCTCAAGTTTGGATGTTTCGTCCTTCGGTACATGCACGAAGGCCTTGCAACCAAACACTCGCAGGTGATTGTATGACGGCTCTTTGTCGTACCATACTTTGTCAGGCACATCACCCTACAAAGGAGCACTAGGAGATAAATTAATAATATAAGCAGCTGTGTAAAGTGCCTCACCCCAATAGCTACCCGGCAAGTTTGCTTCTAACAGCAAACATCGTACCCTCTCCATCACCGTCATGTTCATCCACTCCGCTACACCATTGAGCTGAGGTGTCTTTGGCGGAGTCTTCTGGTGTCGTATCCCTTGCTCTCTGCAGTATGCATCAAAGGGACCGATATATTCGTCGTCGTTGTCCGACCGAACACATAGCATCTTCTTGCCCGTCTCATTTTCAACGGAGGCCTGAAATTCCTTGAAAGTGGGCAGCACCTGATTATTGGTCTTTAAGGCATGTACGCATACCTTCTTGGAACAATCATCAATAAACGTTACAAAGTAAGAAACAGCACCAATAGATTTTACCTTCATAGGACCGCAGACATCCGAGTGAATCAACTTGAGCAATGTCGGCTTCCTTGAACTTGGGTGACTTTGGAAAGACACATTATTTTTCTTCCCCGCCAGTGTGTGCACCTCTCCAATTTTGTAGACTTTAGCCCTGGAATCACCTTCTTGTTCACCAAGTAGCTCATCCCCTTCTCGCTGATATGGCTGAGCCGTCTATGCCATAACTCGGTAGACGCATCAGTAGTTGCATTCACCTCATGTGCCCCATGTGCACTCCCTTCCATATAGTAGAGTCCGAACTTCTTGCTTCCTATAGCAACCCATGTGCACATCACCATCGAACCTTTGGAAAGCTTCCATTGACTATTCCTGAAAAGATTGAAGAAAACATCGTCATCCAACCTTCCAACCGACACCAGGTTGAAACGGATATCAGGGACATGACGGACATCTTTGAGAACAAGAACTGTGTCGTCTTTATCCTCAAATGCACATCTCCAATGGCAACCGCCTTCGACACATCTCCATTGCCCATCTTCAACACTCCACAGTCGTTTGTTGTGTAAGTAGCAAATAGTGCCCTGTTGTGAGATACGTGCGTTGAAGCACCTAAGTCCACCAGCCAAGAGTTGTCATCGCAGGCGAGGTTCATGACAACCTCATCCACCTACAATGATCACATCGCCTCTATGTTTTGAGGGAGTCGTTGTAGTATTCCCGCCCTGCTTCCCCTTATCGTCACTCTTCTCTCTTCCAAGCGAAACAGTTCCGCTTGATGTAGCTCTTCTTGCCACAATGATAGCACTCGAAGTTCTCGTACCGATGCTTGGACTTGCTCTGCCAATAGTAGTAATTGAAACCGTTTTGGTTTATCATGCGCACCGGCTTCGCGTCTATCTCTCCTCTCTGGTTTGCCTATCAACTCCTGACACCCTTCTGAAATTCCAGAACCTGGTTCTGATACCACACTGTTGGGAACGAAACGCGAAAATCGTTCCACAAACCAGAAAGTACCTGCAAGAGAACCGAGTAAAACGCACAAACCAAAAAATACCAAACACAAATCGCAGACATAAATTTTTACGTGAAAAACCCAGATAAAAAAAATCACGAGACGATCGGAGTCCAACCCTGAAAAACCTCCACTAATGGAATAAAGAGATCACCCTCTACAAGCTCCTCACCGATCCAACACGGATCACCGCAACTCTTTGGAACAGAAAATAGATTACAACCACGAAAAAAACAATAAAAAATACCACAAATTGATTTCCTTCTCCGAAACGGCCTCCAATAATTCTTTCTCCTCCAAAGTTGCAATGGCACACTTGCAACATTTTTTCCTTTTTTTTCTTATGTTGTATATTGCATGAGCCTTTATATAAACCCTTGCATGAATTAGGATTTCCATATGAAAATCCAATTACATTCAATCATATATTTGATGGAAATCAAATCATAAATTGACTTGTCATAAATTGAAAATCCAATTATATGAAAAGTTAATAAATGAAAGATCCAATCATAAATATATAATTAAAGTCAAAAATAGAAATCTCATATAATATTTGCTTACAATAAATGTTCCAATACACGACGCTTGATGCACTTTCCGAACTTTTCCGACACACGGATGGCCCTCGTCGCACTCCAGAGTATCCTCCACATAGATTGGGAACCCCACCCACTCCAACAACCCACTCCAACAAGCTTCTACCAAAACGTAAGGCAGCTGCTTCTACAAAACAAACTAACTTCTTGTTTTCATAAATTCTAATGAAAAATAAACTAGATAAGCTTTACTCCTGAGCTCCATTGGTACAGTATTGAGGCATATAAATTTTAACAATAAAAACCCCTGATAGCTTTCAACAAATTTGTTGTCTACTTGAGGACCATTACATTAACCAAATCACCAGAACTATAAACCTGACAATGAAGCCCTTCAAATAAGGTCCACTATTGACACAAAAGGGAATGGGCATAATGTTCATGTATTTGCTCGTCTTGTTTACAGCCACAGATGAAAAGTGAGATTACATGATCTCACCAGTTAGAATAAGTTGCAAACTATCACATGAGGACCCTTTATATGAAAAATCAAGGGTAGTGCTCCTCAGAAGGCAAAATTTTCTTCAAGAATCAAATGTTTTCAGACAAAATACATGATTACAAGCAGACCGGACCCTTCAAGGGTGGCAGCAGCTTCTTTAATGGCAAAATTTCCGTCACAAGCAAATGATTCCTGGCACACTAAGGCGGACCTGGTACTTAAGTTGAAAAGTCAAACCTTCACCTTCTATAGTCTACATGTTCAACCTGCGACAATAATTGGTCATTTGCCTTTCGTACTCAAGAGTGCGAAGAGAGGCGGCCTAGATATTGTGCACTGATCCTTTACCTTTCGTACTCAAGAGTGCGAAGAGAGGCGGCCTAGATATTGTGCACTGATCCTTTAGAGCTCTTTAAAACATCCTACACCATGTGTCTCCAGGAATTCCTTTCTTGAGAAGTTAAATATAATTATCCTTCATCCATGAACTCTAGCTATGAATATCGGGTCATTTCAAGCTCTCGGCATATTCCATCGCCTTCCTTGTTACATATTCTATCCTTTCGTCATCTTGTTGTGTCTTTTCATAGTTGAGATACTTCGCAAATAAGAACTGGAATATAACAAAAAAGTAGAAGATAAACAAAAAGAGGTTTAAAATGTATGCATGCAAAAGCTATATTGATTCGATAAAAATGAGAACGTACAAAATTGTGCCAGTCAACGTACAAAATTGTGCCAATCCTAGAATATTTTGAACTAATCTAACTTAATATGACTCGAGACAGCCTTGTAAGAGAAAGCACTTAGTTTAAACCTGTTGGTAAGTTTGGGAGGAAATGAGATACGGATCACATTTCTACGAGATAGGGTTTGACAGTATACTAGTTTCATGATTCCTATTCAGGAATTGGCTAAGGCATATGGCATGGTGACCGGGTACTAAATCTGCATTTAATAGGAAATTCGCCAAAACCAGGTAAAATGTACGACTGGCAAGTACAATAAAACAAACGTGTCTTGTATTATGGGAAGTACAATAGTGATTACTTATCTTCTACTTGTACTCCCTGCCACATGCTGAAATCATAAAGACTTAAGCGTGAGCATGAGGGCAGCAGAAGCAGAAGAGAAGATGCATGTATATGAAAATTGAATAAACTTATAGGTTGGAAAGACATAAAATTTGGGATGTGTTGTGGAAAGAACTTGATGTATTTTTCAACATTTCTGAGATGGAAGCTAGTTTTATTTTCTGACCATGATTGCGGAAGGAGATTGTTTAGCCACATGGTTACTAGATAGGAACAGTAACTTCCCCAAGGACCACAGATTTTAGCTGCTAACCAGTAGTTGTTGTAACTAAATTTTTCGATACCCAAAAGAAAATTAATGAATAACACGTTCAAAATTGTATACCAAATGGAAAGCAAGCAATTTAATAATTTGTGCAGGTGCTTTTGTAATTAATAGATGGCTCCATAGACTATAAAATCAATTGTTAAAATTAGAGTCAATATATTATATTATACTTTTAGAATGTGGGGAAGATTTTAGAAATACATTTAAGAGACTAATCATGGGTACGCACCTTCATCTTTTTTGGCGGAAGGCTTAAACATGTTACTCTCTCGAACAATGCCCGAGTGAGTTCAGGATTACTGACACGAATCTCCTACAGGTATGGGAGATTTTAGAAATTTTAATCTTTCCATTCAAAGCACAATATTAAAATATATATCAAAAAATGACGAGAAAAATTACTTGATCAAGGTATACACTCCACAGATCTGTTCTCTTAGGATACTCTCGCAATATACCTTCAAACATGGATCTCCCTCTGTCAGGTATACCACATTTGAACTCAAGGATTGCTGCTTGTGAGATAAATTTAATATGTTTTTGGCGAGGAAGACTTAGTAGAGCACGGTTAACAACAGACTGAATTCCATCTTTGCCTTGCTTCAGGAGGATTTGTACTTGTTGCAACCAAACCTATAGTTACAAAAGGCTTATAAAAAATTTGCATGCTCTTAAAGTTAAAAAGGAAAAGGTAGTGAAAAAATCATTAACCTTGCATGAGGTTTTGAATCTTTTGGTCATTCTTTCAAGAAGATCTTCAGCCAATTTATGTTGCTCTGTTCGTTCATACATTCCAAGGAGAGAAAGATGGACCTTTTTTGGATCACAGTACTGCAATGCTCTATGGAAGGTTTTTTTAACAGCATCCTGATTATTGTCAAAGAATATTAGTAAAGATGTTATTCTACTAAGTAAGTAATAAACAACGGATCTACCTCTGGTGGATTTCCATATTGATTTTCTAAATTAAAGCAAGCTGTCCAAACATTAAGCTTCTCCCCCTCTTCGCGGAAGTTAATTGTTCTTAAAGCCCTTCAAAATATATAGAAGTGATACCCAGGAAGGGAAAGCCAATAATCAGTGGGGAAAAAAAGAACTATAATATAACCAATTATCATGCCAAGAAAAGTAACTGATTTAAAGTTTCAAGTAACCTTGGCCAAAGAAGGCAAAAGCTACACCATGTAGTCTCTACAAGGGATCGTCTTACCTTCCTTTCCCATATTAATTTCTTTGACAAAAAACTAAACAGGAAACTTGAGAAACCAGAATTTGCTAGGGAACTGAACTACCTTTCAGCAATGGAACGTGCTTTCTCAACATCCGCCAACGATTCCATAAAGGCCATGTACTGTACCCAGACGAAACTACTGTTTGGGGAACTTCTAACCAGCTTTTCAAATTCTTCCTCTGTGCGTGGTATGTCCTTTTTTAAGCTCCTTTCTTCACACGCACTTATTTCAAGCTCCCTGTTTAAATGGTTATACAAAAACTTGAGTTAGGGAACCGTAAATTCCATCCTTTGCAGAGAAAAACTGAAAAAGTGAATATTTAGACATATATGTCCTTACCTCTCTTCCTTCCCCTTTTTCTTGGCACGTCTGTCACACTTTTTAGCAACCACATTGTCCCTTACAACATTACCCAGTTCCACAGTTGCATCATTATCCACATCAGAACTGTCTGATACATCAAGTGAAACCTGGAGTGGAGGAATAGAAGCTCTCGATTCTGCTTTTGAAAAAGCTACAGGGCCACCATCTTCTTGTTCAAATATCATTTGAGCAAATGGTAAGTTGCCACTATCTTGTAATGCAGATGAAGAGAGAAAGGAATCTTCAACAGCCTCATCATTTCCCGTATGACTAGAGAGCAGATTAACACCAAAGGCGCCCCCCATATAAGATTTCTTCATTCCAAGTGAAATTCGGTGCCTTTCCGCATCAATCTGATGGTCAGTATGCACAAAAAGCGAATTGACAAAATCAGTAAGCAATAGCTAATGACGGAAAATGTTATAAGAGGACAGGATCATTCAAAGAGAAGACGAATTGGTTGTTCCGTTCCATAACCTAAGTAGGTTTTGTACATGCCAATGTTCTATATTATAATAACAAGGTTCTAACCTTCAGAATCTTTGCTACAACTCTATCACCTGCTTTATATTTAGTTTCAACATCATCAATGTGCTCATCCGTGACTTCTGAGTTATGGCACAAACCAACCTGCACAAATAAGTGTGCATCAACTTAATGACTATATAGTATATATAAAGACTAAATTACTTGAAAGCAAAATACCAAACATATACCAAGCTAGAATTATCAATTTTGATAAATAATCCATATGCCTCTGTCCTCTTAATCTGTCCATGAACGAAATCTCCAACTTGCAGAGTTGAAAAAGAACTTGCATCTTCAGTATCTTTCTTCAGTGTTACATCAACTCTCTTTGAAGAAGTATCCACAGATAACACCCTGCACAATTTTTTCAGTACACAGCACATGAAAGCCAACAGTTTAACTTGTCTATGAATTGTATATACCTGCCGTCCACAAGTGTTCCGACTGGGAATTCCTTTTCAGGACTTTCAATGTACCCATCCGACAAATTCGTTAAAAGGATTCTAGCATCAATGTTTCGTGAAAGCATAATGAAACATCCTTTTGATGTAACATTTTTTACATATCCCTGCACATTTATAGTGGTAGATATTAACTAGATTATTTATAATGACAAGCCTCAAAACTATTAAAGAATATAGTATGCAAAACAAACCAAACATTCAAACTGAATACCAGTCTTGTGGTACGCATAACCAAAACAAAACCACTGAGCAAGGTATAATTTAGCACGTCAAATAACTGTGTACACATAATGACTAATATAGTGTAACAACTTGTCTTGAAAACTTGACATTCATCCAGATTGCCCACTGGGACTTGCCTAGCTTGTCATTCTTTTCCATAGAGTAACGACTCAAAACTCAAAAGGTCCCTTTTTTATTGGTAAATGCCTACCAAGTATATTACCTGAGCAAGGTTTTTGAATAGTAATATAAATTACATGATGTAGAAGACAGTACAAAAACCATAAGGTCATGAGACCCTTATTGCTTGGGCTTGACATTGTACCTTTTTCACCATTAAGTTATATTAAGGCCATAATGTTAATTAACACGACGTGAAATAAAGTTCAATGCCAAGTACAGAAATTATTAGAACTACAGGCAAGATGTAGTAGAAGAAAGCAAGAAACAGAAATCAGCAACAGAAATAGTGTTAAAGGACAAAACAACTGATTAGCAGCCAACATATATGGACTTTTACAAGGGAAGACAATAAGAAGAAAAAAAAAAGTAACTAGTTTTCTAGGCTACAAAATTACTCAGCACTCAAGATAAGCCTGACAAAAGAAAGTGAAGCAAAAACGATTCGATATTGGGAAAAGAGAACCAAACTAAGCTCCAACTGAAAGCTCCCAGAAAACACCAAATTTACCCTAGGAATCAAATTCAGTCCCAATCCCAAATTCCAGAAATCAAATCATAGCAGCACTAAAACGAAATACATGCAAAGTTAAATATATATATATTGGAAACACCCAAGATATCTGAGCAACAAATGCCACTCAAAGCTGTCAAAATTGAGACCAACAAGGAAATCATAGGGCAAGAAATAGGTCAAATCTTAATCACCTTCAACATGGAAATGGTGCTCATTGACAAAGGTGGGTGAAGGAGAAAATGTTGGACACTAAAGGAATATGGAATACACAAGATCCAAAGGATAATGAGCCTTATCTCTTGCTATGTCACCCACCCAAGCTATTTACTTATACTCTTGTTCTGTCAACTAGAGAATCAATGATTTGCAGTTGCCACACTCAAACAAAGGCTAAGTAGAAAATGATTGTCTGAATTAAATAAGACCTCTTTAATGATTGTCAAGATGAGTTTTGCTAGACTTGAAGCACTGGAAGTGGACAAATTTGTTCTAACACACCAGGTTAGATGGTTGCAAAGCGACAAAACTTTTTCAGGAAGGGCGACACTGGCTGGTACAGTATAAAATAAGGTTCTTTTTCATGGGAATATGGATTAAAAAAAGAAAGCAATACTCAGATAGGAGTCCAGAAGTAGCACACTAAACTCTAACTAGGAAAGATGTAAAATGAAGAAAACAAAAATATGAAAGATGTTTAAGTTAAGTAAACCACAATTGTTTTCAAATTCATATGCAAGATCTATACAAAAAGCACCAAAGAACAACCTCCAGCAAGAGGCACACTAATACTAAAGTCCATCCAAATTGTTAAGAGTTATTTTATTTTGTTATTTATCATATGAGGGTATAATAGTAATTGTGGTGTGAATCAAGCAAACAGATTTGGGCATCTCTGGAAGAATCATATTCGCAGAAGCGAAACATTGCCCGTATCTATGAGTTGTATGAGTTATTGTTTAATACAAAGCAAAATGGGAATCCTGTGAATGAATATCTGGCTTCAAATAAGGCTTTGTGAGAGGAACTGCTTCAATATCATCTTGTTACTACTGATTTGAAGGAAGCTCAGAGACAGAAGGAAGAGTTTCATGTTTCACTTATCCTAGCCGGCTTGGATCCTGCGCTCGAACCTTATAAAGTTCATATCCTTGCTGAAAAACAGTTACCTACGGTGGCGTTCCTTTCTAGGACAGAGATATTTGGTGCCGAGTACTGACTATTATGCCCAAGTTTCTAGTGATGCTGGTCGTGGTGGTGGACGTGGTAGTGGACGTGGAGGTAGAGATGGTGGTCATAGTTTTGGTCGAGGAAAAGACCGTGGTGGTAGAGACAATGGTCGTGGTGGTGGTCGCAGTGATGGTGGTCGTGGTCAACCACGGAAGTGTAACTATTATGTAATGCTCGGTCATGTCGAAGACTATTGTTGGGACAAGTGGGGCAAACCAGAATATGCACATCAAGTGCATGATGAAAATATGCAGTTCCAGGCCACCACTTCTGCTCCCAGAGATGATACTTCGGGTTTCAATCATACTTCAACGTCCGATACCTCATCTCCATTTGAACAGATCCTCCAAAAGTTGAACGCGCTTGCTAGTACCACCTCCCAACCTACTGCAACCATGGTACATATAGGTAATCCTGCTTTTGTGGCAACTCAGTCACCATCCACCTCGTGGGTCATCGACTCAGGAGCAAGCTCTCACATGTCTGGTACAACCTCTCTTTCATAATTGTAGTCCCATGAAACATAATATTATCTTGGCAGATGGATCTACGCATCCAGTGCTTGAAAAATGTGTCATTCACCCTACTCAATCATTATCATTATTTGATTCATTATATGTGCCTAATTTTTTATTTAATTTGTATCTGTGAACCAGTTAACCAAATCTCTTCAATGTTCTGTGATATTCTCCCAATTCGTGTTTTTCAGGACCTCGGGACGAAGAAGATTATTGATTCAGAGCATGAAAAAGATGGATTGTACTACTTGGATCTACCTGGAAAGGCTTTCACTTATGTTTCTACTTCTCCGTTGCAATGACATTATCGTTTGGGACATCCGTCTTTGGCTAAGTTGCGTCAAGTTGTTCCTCGTTTGAGTCATGTTTCTAGTCTTAAATGTAAGGCTTGTCAGTTAGGCAAGCATCACCGTAGTTCCTTTCCTCGTCGTAGTGAGAGTCGTCATTAGAGTTTTGATCTTGTTCATTCTGATATTTGGGGTCCGTCTAGAGTCAGAAGTCCGAAAAGATTTCAGTATTTTATTATTTTTATTGATGATTATTCCAGAATAACTTGGTGTTATTTAATGAAAGAAAGATCTGAGTTTCCAAATGTGTTATCTGCCTTTTATAATGAAGTCTATGTTCAGTTTGATAAACGTATCAAAATTCTGCGTTCTGATAATGCATTGGAGTATACTCAATCTTCTGTGAACAGTTTCTGTGTTGATCGTGGTATGATTCATCAAACCAGTTGTGTCCACACCTCTCAACAAAATGGTATAGCCGAACGCAAACCATAGTTTAAAGTATCGGCCGATACCGATACGATACGGCCGATACCGATACAGTTTGGCATGTCTCGATCCGATACCGACCGATACCCGATACTGACCGATACCGACATTAGAGGTCTCTTTTTCAGTCAATTCGGCAAAAAAATTTGAATTAAAAAGACCAATTAGAAAGGATGTAAAAGCATAGTAAGGTTGTAAAAACATATAAAAGAGAAAAACTTAACTATCACATATAAATCAATCGACAAGGATGACTACTATTTCATTCAATATCAAAATACTAAGAAACAATACTGAAAATACTTTAAATTATGCATAAATGTACAAAATATATTCTCTAAAATGTTAATAATTTACTAATAGTTGTTTGCTTTCCGATACCAAAAAATCCGATACTCCGATCCGAAACCGCCGATACTACCGATACCGCCGATCCCGATACTCATAGGAATGGTCCGATACCGATTCCGATACCGATACTTTGAACCTTGACGCAAACATCGACACATTTTAGATGTGGCTCAAACTCTCATATTCAATATGCATGTCCCTAAACAGTATTGGACTGATGTCGTTCTTACTGAATGTTATTAAATTAATCGCATGTCATCATGTGTATTAAATAACAAAGTTCCATTTTTTATATTACATACAGATGTCGTACATTTTTTTTACTTCCTCGAGTGTTTGGGTGTGTTGCTTTTATTCATAACTTGGAACATAATCGAGATAAGTTGGCTCCTAGATCTCTGAAGTGTCTTTCTTGGTTATCCTCATACTCAAAAAGGTTATCGTTGTTACAGTCCACAGTCACGCAAGTATTACGTCGGTGTGGATGTTACATTCTTTGAGTCTACCTCTTTCTTTCCTTCGGGAGACCGTTGTATTCCTTTTACAAAAGATTTGATATCTCTTCCATACCACTTCCGGTCATTCCTGAATCAATTTTTGTCCCTATTCCCCCTTTACAGGTTTATCAGAAATCCAAGGACAGGCCAGTGGTTCTGCAGAATTCAGCCCTCAACCAATCAGCTTTCGTGTCTGAGGTTTCTGCTTCCATCACCACAGGTCCAGATAATCTTCCTATTGCTCTCAGAAAAAGAAAACGTCTTTGTACCACAAAGAATAAGCATCACATTTCTAACTATGTTTCATTACACCATGCTTCATCATCTTTTTATGCATTTGTTGTTTCGTTGTCTTCTATTTCCATTCCCAAAACTTACAAGCAGGTTATGTCATCTTCTGGTTGAAAAGTGCAATAGATGAGATGTATATTTTATATCAAACTCAGACTTGGGAGCTTATATCACTTCCTGTTGGGAAGCAGACAGTGGGTTGTAGATGGGTGTACAATGTTCAAGGTAGTCAAAGGCGCAAGGCGCACTCAAGGCGCAAAGGGTCCAAATCGTCCGAGGTGCAAGGCGCACTTAAGGCGCGCGCCCGAGCGACATGAGGCGCAAAAATTATGTATATATATATATATATATATATATTCACATCGGATTTCTACATTGATAAACATGTGTGCTTCAAATTCTCCCATGTCTAGGTTGTAATCACTTTGAATTGAGTGAGTGAGAGAAAACAATAAAAAAAAGTACATCAGCTCAAAAAATAGTCTAAAAACAGTACAACAGTTAAAAAAATAGTCTAAACATGTTATTTTTTCACAAGATTTTTAAGGCGCGCCTTAGCTATTCCAAGACGCTCGAAAAAGGCGCACTAGGCGCGCCTTAGATGCGCCTTAAGAATTGCGCCTCGCCTGGAGTGCCCTGAGGCGCTGCCCCTGCGCCTAGGAGCAAGGCGCGCCTTTGACTACACTGACAATGTTAAGTATCATCCCGATGGTTTTGTTGAGTGCCTCAAGGCACGGTTGTTTCCCAAAGGGTATACTCAGACATATGGTGTGGATTATATGAAGACTTTCTCCGGTGGCTCGGCTGAATTCAATTCGATTTCTTATTTCTATGGCGGTTAATCGCCAATGGCCTATATATCAGCTGGACATAAAGAATGCTTTCTTGCATGGTGACTTATAGGAGGAGGTTTATATATATCAACTACCGGAATATGTTGTAGCAGGAAATGAAAAACTCGTACGTCAATTGAAGAAAGCATTATATGGATTGAAACAGTCACCTCGTGCTTGGTTTGACAAGTTCAGTTTAGTTCTCATTCAGTATGACTTTCGGTGCACCACATCAAATCATTCAATATTTTGCCGTTCTTCCTCAGAAGGTATTGTGTTGATTGTTTATGTTGATGATATCATTTTATCTGAGAGTGATCATGCTGGGATTGTGGACTTGAAGGCCTACCTTAGTCGTCAGTTTCATACTAAAGATTTGGGTCTTCTTCGATATTTTTTTGGAATCGAGGTTGCTTGATCTAAGAAGGGTGTATCTGTCACAACGCAAGTATATTTTAGACTTGCTCTCCGAGACTGGGATGTTGGAGTGTCGGCCAGTTGAGACTCCTATGGATTATCATGACAAGCTTGATGCTGACAAGGGAGAGTTATTTGAGGATGTTGGATATTATAGACATTTGGTTGGCAAACTTATATATCTTACTGTTACTCGACCAGACATCACATATGCAGTTGGAGTAGTTAGTCAGTTTATGCATGCCCCTCGGCAACCACATTGGGAGGCTCTCTCGCATTTTTTGATACTTGAAGGGTGCACCTGGAAAGGATTTGTTGTACAAACCTTCCCAATTGCTTACGGTAACGGGGTTAAGTGATGTTGATTGAGCAGGCAGTCGCAGTGATAGGTCTATTTATGGCTATTGTACGTTTGTGGATGACAATCTTGTCACGTGACGTAGTAAGAAACAGAATGTTGTGGCTCGTTCTAGTGCAAAGGTCGAGTACCGTGCGATGGCCCATACAGCTTCTGAGATGATATGGGTGCAGTCTCTTCTTTATGAAATGGGAATTATGATTCATATTCCGATGGAGATGTATTGTGATAATCAGTCGGCAATGTTTATCTCAAGTAATCCGATGTTTCATAAGCGCACGAAGCATGTCGAGGTGGATTGTCATTTTGTTCGTGATTTGTTGCTGAAGAAACAGATTGTCACTCCTTATGTTCGGTCAGAGGATCAATTAGGTGATATCCTCACCAAACCACTTGTTCGTGGTCCATTTTCTGATTTATGTAGCAAGCGGGGCATGTCTGATCTATATGCTCTTGCTTGAGAGAGGGTGTTAAGAGTTTTTTTTTTGTTATTTATCATATGAGGGTATAATAGTAATTGTGGATATCTTATATATCAATATAATTAGACATAAGATGCAACATAGGATTTTATGCCCTTGCAATCTCCTTTCTCATATTCTCTCTTCTCCTATTTTTCTCTCTCTCTCCTCTCTATCTCCAAACCTCACTATAGTAATATAACTACTAAAATTACATGAAAGATAAGCCAAACTGTTTTTGGGAGAGAGTTATGGATGAACTCATTAGTGTTTATCTGATAAGGCTACTAATTAAGGACTCTTAACTCTCAAGATATAAATGCAAAGAGAAGCCTTAGAGACTACAAGATTTAAAATTAGTATGATGATGACGAAACAAATGAAGAAAAACATAACAAACTAGAAGCACATGGAAATAGTTAAAATAGATTGTCAAGAAATATCCGAAAATGACTGCTTTAATTTATTAGAACTAATCTTTCATGAAAAAGATGAGATCGAGGAGCACATAGTTCAGAGATTGAAGGAGGATAATCAAAGCAGAGTGCATCCAGTGTATCATGTGATCGTAAGATCACGTTAAGCTAAAGGAAAATGTAATTGGGAAGACTATGGACTAGTAATTGTAAGATCACTTTAAGCTAAAGGAAAATGTAATTGGGAAGACTATGGGCTAGTAATGATTTATAGGTCTAAGTGTTGGGCAGTCAACCAAAAAAAAAAATTAGAACTGAATGTGAATATTGAGATGGATGAGCATGAGAAAAAAATAAGTTATGAAATCGGTTCTTTAATGGAGGATTAAAGAAATTTGATTGTGGAAGAGTTGTGCGAAAGTTTATGAACATGGTTTGTCTACAAGTGAAATTGAGGTCAATTTCCATGCAGGTTAGAAGAAATAATAGAATTCTAGCTGAACTACTGAGGGGAGACAAAAACTTGACATGAAAGGAAGTTATTAGAAATAAAATAAGAGGCTTGCCAAAGTAACTAACGAGATACTGCTTAAAGGAGCCAGGCTTTTAGTCGTTTAGATTGTCCTCTCACATTGTAGTTGAGAGAGCTTTTCTAAAGTAGGTTACAGAAAACCAACCCATGAGCCTGTCAGGTTCATTGAGGTTGTTGGTGGATCTGATTAAACTAAACCAGGAAACTAGCTAGCCAACTAGGTCTGGTTTGAATGAACTGGATTTTTAGCTGATGGATTGTTCGCTTAGGCAGCAGCAATATGGACTTGTGCAGGTCTGTGTTATTCTCGAACAGTTTAAAAGGTCTTTTTAAGAAAAATCTAGAAGTTCAAAATTAACTGCGGCTAAACTGCCAAGTATTATTTTCGAATTTAAAATCGATATAGGTTAGTAATAAATTTAGCTTGTGGGAAGACTTAATACAGAAATATGAATGCTACATTTTTTGGCAAACATGCAATCACCACGTCCTTTTAACTTGCATAACAAATATTTAGTGTCATAATTCATAGGTAACATTGCAAAATCTATCAAACAAGCAGCAATCTAATCAGTATGCACACGAAAAAAGAAAGCACCTGCACTTCCATACTAGGTTGAAGATCCTCAACCTTTTCTACACGTTTGGCAGAAGAAAACCTGTAAAATAAATATAAAATTTCTCAGAAACATATTGCAATGTAACCATAATCCATATCATCTAGTCTTTGTTCCACAAAAGCTGAGCCTCTATTATAAAGAAAAAGGATAGACTTTTCCAAGAATAATGCATTCGGAAGTTAATAGCAGCCAATAATTTGACAACCAAAATTAGTGCATGTGACAACAAAGCCAGATAATGTAACATGTTCCAAAAGGAATGTGAATATAACATAGAAGATAGTCATACGATTATTAACATCATACTGAAGAGAATATAACAACATATGCTGTCAGTGTACATTTACTTCATGCTAGAAAGTACTATTTGATTGGAAATTTTGACCATATGTTAGCGCATTTAAGACACTAACTTGCACTTTAGGTTGCACGGATACTCCAGACAGTATCCCTGTCTGTATCCATGTCCGACATGATACTTCCTCGACATGCATGTTGGACATAGTCCACTCAAGTCTAGGTCCCAAAGGAAAAACATAGTTGAAACATGAAACTGATTCGATAGGGTCACATGTTTGTTCAAAACATAATCAAGATATGAGAAAGTAACATTTATTAAAATATTTGAGACACTGGTCTGCACTATATATTGCACAGATACTCCAGAGGACTGAATTCATGTTCGTACTTGTGTCCGAAACAATAATTCCTCGACAGTCATGTTAGCCATGGTCTACCCATGTCTAGGCACCAAAGGGAAAACATACGTCAAAATGAAAGTGTGATTTGGTATGGTCTCATGCTCGGTCAAAATATCATCGAGATATGATAACATGTTTTTTTGCAGCAGGTCTTTTTTAGAATTATTTGGAACCCAATATCCAAAATATGAGAGAAGAGGCAGACTGTGAGGAAAAGAATAACTCAATCTGCTAAGAAGTCCGGAGTAGAGGGGCAAGAACTAGTCATGGACAAGATGTAGTACCCCACTACCTCTTTGAGTGCTATAGTGGATTCACCTACTAGTAGAGTCAGATTGAGCTTGGTCTAGAGCTATGGCTGTCATGTTGGATGTTGGATCATGAATTGTCCCTTTGATTTGGGTTTGGATTGGTTGAACCACTCGTTGGAGATGGTGCTTTGAGATTGTGATTGGTTGGACTTGAGTTGGTCATATGTTGATGTTTTGGGGTTTGAGTAGAGATATCTGCTTAATGGAGCGGACTCGGAATGTATTATTAGACGAGACCCATGGATGGTATGATATTCATTAAGAAGACCATCTATCAAATCAAATCATATGTTTTGGAGATCTTTTGATATCTTTAAAGATTCTTTGTATCTTCGAAGATTTGGATAATATTTTTGGTTAATATTTTAACCACTTCAGTTGAGATCCTTTCTATCTTTCGGTTGGATTTTGGTTGGAATAGAGACTTTCATTAAATCATCTCTCGAAGATTGAGTTGGTTGTTTAGAGATAGGGTTCTATCTCTTTGAAACTACTTTAGAAGCCATACAAAGAGTCCCTCGCCTTTCATTTTATTTGCTTCATATCACTCTACCTTTGAGAGAGAGAGAGGGGGAGAGGAAGAAGAAGAAGAAGAAGACATTTTGGAAGGTTATCGAAGTTATGTCAAAACAGACGAAGAATCGGTGACAAATTGTAAGGATGACTCATTCTACCTAGGAGTGAGAGCATACCTCAATTCAAAACCGAAAACCGCCCCGAACCGAACCAAAATAAGCAATTCAGTTTGGTTTCCAATGTTAGGTTCGGTTTTCGATTTTTAAGAACTAAAAATTCGATCTTTCGGTTTGGGCTTTGAAAATTACCTATACCTTCGACATTAATTTTCATATTGCATAATTGTAATTTATTTATTGTTGTATTGTATAATATGACATTCTATTTATTTGTAATTAATTGTTGTTGTTTGGTTGATTGATACAAAAAAAATATTTGTAAAATACATTAGCCCGGCCTATTACACTATGGGACTAGCAAAATCAGTCCAACCGATTTAACCAAATAACCAAACCGAATTGGTTCGGTTCAATATAGTTCAGTTCAACAAAAAAATCGTTTGGTTCGATTCTAACGTTTGAGGATATTTAGGTTCAGTTGAACAGAACCGACCGAATGATCACCCTTAGCTCTACACTTCTCTTGGGTATTCCAACAACGATGAGTGGACAAAACCCTTCTTTCATAAATCACTCACTTCTTAATTTGAATTGTCTTACTTGCCATTATACTTGTTATGGCATGAATTTCAGATGGGTCATGAACTAACTCGGCACCATATACTCCGTCTTAACTACGAATTGTTACCCTTTTGCTCCATGTGCAAAAGCAATGCACATTTTCCGCCATGGTTCACTTTTAGTTCGATCAACCGAAAAAGAATATAGTTCAATACCGATCTACAGGTTAACATTGTTTCTAGTACAAAAGTTTCTAAAATAGAAAATGAAGGCAGCCGAAACCACTAGTCAAGACCACGCAGACAAACAGACGTTAGAGAAGAAAAAAGGCACCACATGCTAGTTACCAATACCCGACAGATGCCACCTGATCAAACGGTCAAAATGGAACCATCTCATCTTTAATCCCAGCTCCATCTCTTGTTTTGGTTTTGTGCCCTTTAGAATCTCTTAGGTTTCGCTATAAAAAGATTTCTTTAGAGTTGGATTACCAGCAACGTCAAAAGGGGCAAAGTAAAACTCGCTATAAGTTCTTTAAAACGAGCTAGAACTACGTCAATCAAATTCAAGACAAGCGACATAAGGATGCAACATGATAAGAGAAGCTAGCGAAGTGAGGACACAAAAAGATAAGAGAAGCATAACTAAAGAGACGAACTAGAGGCTCCACTCTATCGAGTAGACATGCCACCACAACCACCATTCCATTGTCTACCACTCTATTCGGTCGCATACTGCTTGCTCATCATGCAAGCTCCCCCACGTTGAATAACATGGGGTTTGTTTGACTTTGGTAAAGATGGGGAACACTTGCTCGTTGACCCCTCTGGCCAAAGGAAGTATCACAAATCTGACCAACCGTCCATCCAACCTTCTATATGTTCTTAACAGTCCATCTTTTTGTCTGAGTAAGTCTTTCAGTAGCATATTTTTGCCCTCTTCCCCATTAGACTTGAAAAAGTGAGCCATCAGTTCAGATACAAAATACTATCATTACCGTCTGGATAATTACACATCCAACTCGTAATCGCAACGACCCAATTGCAAGAGCGAAGCTCTACCAACTTAGTTGCCCTTCTGAGCCGGGTAGAGTATGCATGAAAGAGTTAGATGCTTATAACTCTCTTTTATGTTTTTCCTTATATTCCTTTTCGTTGATTCCTTGATTTTCAAAAAGACTAGATAAAAAGAGACTATATGTTATATACTTCTTGTATGCTTTACGTTGTTAATGATCCTTAGGGTCTGCTTGGATTGAGGGTTAAGATAGTTAAGTGAGGGAAAGTTACGTGAGGGAAAAAAAAGAACCATGCTTGGTTTGAGGGTAGAGGTTTAGGAGGAAGAGTAATAGAGGGTTAAGTTGGAATTTGTTTAACCCTTTTTCTCCATTTTTTTAACCCCCCAAATCCGGGGATTAACGAGGGGGAAGTGAGCAATTTTGTTTTAAAAGTCATAAATACACCCCAGTTAACTCTTTCCTCCACTCAAAACCTCCAATCCAAGCAAGAGTTATTAAACACACCCAATTTAATTCTCCTTCCAATCCAAGCAAGGTTATATGTATTGATTCATTTCCCCCTCACTTAACTCTCACTTAACCCTACTTAATCCTGCTTTTTTTTTCCCTACTTAACCCTACTTAACCCTGCTTTTTTTTTCCCTCAATCCTAGGAGACCCTTAATGAAAATGTGGAATGTTGCTTATTAAAGAGAAATATGTGTGGCATTAAAGATGTTGATGAAATACTGAGATTCATAAAGTAAATGTTGGTGAATGAGCTCATGTGCAATGTTATAAATATTGACACGTATCATATTATGTTGTCAAGATAGTTGGCACAATTGTGTTTGACACAAAAAGCTATGGCATGTTGTGTTAATATTTTGAGAAAAGTTGTTTGAGTAACAGAATGGACATTGAGTTAGGAAGTATGACGATGCACGATGTTGAGCTGAGGCTCTAGAGACGAGAATGAGCCGAGGCTATGGATTATGGATGGAATTGTGTTGTTGAACACATAAAAGATGGTTTTACATTGATGTTGCATTATATTTAATTGTGTTTATTTTATTATAAAATAGTTCCATTTGTATACGCATTGGTCTGGATAACTTTTGCACAAGGAATAACTCCTCGAAAGGTGTTCGGAGCATCGAAACCTTGTCACCGGAACTTTGTCAGCCTAGGAGGAATGTGTTGTGCATTTTTCGGCGAGGAAGAATGGCACGGGTATTACAAGACCTTTAATGGGGCTACCTACCTGCACTAAAAGGTACGTCGTATACCGTTTTAGTCAAAAAAAAGGAAGTCAATCATTGGCCTTCATGTAGACAAGATTGCAAACTAACTACTTGTTTTACATTATCTAACAAATTGTGTTGTAGGACCCAATATGTGATAATGCTAACGTTTGTTTAGCATATAGACGAACTTGTAACACTTGAATATTATGTAGTTCCTAACATTTGTTTTGTAGGAACGGATCCTCCACTTCTAATCCTTCTTTTGTAGGGACAGGCACTGTAATTTATATTTGCATGATAGTGCGTGCTACATTTAATAAAGGATGACACATTACTTGATCTTAAGTTGGTTTGTACAAGAATTAAGAAATATATAGTAAAATGGTTATTAACTTGTCATAACAAGAAAAGGAAAGAGGAAGAGTTAGAAAGACAAAATTAATAAATTGAATACTTGTGCTTTAACATGATTTCTTGTGTTAAATTTTACGTGGGCTGGGTTCCACTAACCAGTACATCCTAGTGTACTCACTCTCACCCCCTTTAAGGTATGTACATCCTAGTGTACTCACTCTCACCCCTTTAAGGTGCGGGAGACGTTTCAGGAACTCAGAGGCTCGGACGCATTTCTTAAAGTTGTTCTCACTTGTCTCGCATGTGGCATAATGTATCGTAATAGTCCCTTGGGACAGTCATTTGTATCCTTGAATAGTTCTCAAATTCTTTCGGACGATTCTTATTATGAGTTCCGCTGCTAAGCATTGCAATTCTTCCGCCTGACTCTCAAGATTTTCATATTCACGGACTACATGATATTTCCGTTGCCTTATAAAGTATTAAAGTGAGATCAAATCGAAATGCTAAGCCTTGTACAGGTCAAGGTCAAAGTTAAGCTTGTACGGCATCACGTCCCCAAGAACCCGGTTATTGAAAATCGGAACGTGACATGAGATAAGCCAGGATGAACAGTGATTCACCTTTAATCATTTTGTTAGGCTGCTAGTCTGCTCGTCCGACTCATCACTTCTTGATGAGCAAGAAACAATTTGTTTTAATTTTATTCAAATGAACCTCCAGTCCCATTGGGAGTATCCACAAAGCAGCACTGTGAGAAAAGAATAACACAATCTGCTATACGAAGCCTGGAGTTGAGGGACAAGAACTAGTCATGGACAAGACAAGCAGGGATGAACAGTGACTCACCAGCCATCATTTCATTCAGCTGCTTGCCACCAGCAAGAAACAATTTGCTCAAATTTTTTTTTAAATGAACCTCCAGCCAATGGACACCAATAAATAATACAGAGAAAGAGAGACATACGTGTACACTTTTTGGA
The DNA here is from genome assembly GCA_036927795.1 of Iris macrosiphon. Classification (NCBI taxonomy): domain Eukaryota; kingdom Viridiplantae; phylum Streptophyta; class Magnoliopsida; order Asparagales; family Iridaceae; genus Iris; species Iris macrosiphon. The sequence goes on along the minus strand of JAYESA010000011.1, from coordinate 165,640,520 downwards.
TCTAACAAGAAGATATAAAGAGAGGTGAATATACATTGAGACATAAATAAGATGGAAAACTAAAAGGATGTCTACAGAAAGATGAGTAGAAGATGATCACAAGAAAATTGTCTTCGTACTCGCCTTTAAAAATGAAATTATAAGTCCAAAGTCTGGAGAGATGAATAAATGGGCCCATATAAAATAAAACAAATGAATACTCCCAAAATTGCTATAATTACCTAAAAACCAACTATCCTGTATATGAAATTTCTATACAGTACTTGGCTCAACTATCACTTCAATGTGAAACGTAGAATGATACTAACTTTAAGTCACTAAGTGTGTGTATATATAACACAGAAAAGTTTTTCCATTAGAGTACTCAGCTCCGCAATGACTTAGAGATAAAACATTATGGTGGTACAAACTATAAAAAATTCGTTGTAAGTAAAGGATTGAGAACAGAGACTGAAAAGTACTTGATACTTACACACTCTCGACAAGGGTTTTAGGTTGGACATTCAGTAGTGACGAACGTAAAGACAAGTCAACATGAACAAATCCGTCAGATGATCGATTAATTTCCAGCACCTTGCATTTGACAAATTGTCCTTCCTCGTATACAGATAGGGGCTGAGGATCCCAAATATCTAGAAGTTCCGTATAATGAACCCTTCCATATAGATGAGGACCGATCTGCACAAGGAGCCCACCAACACCAGGAAGTAACTTCTTTATTTTACCACCGACAACATTCCCTTGCATTATATGGTCAGGACCATTTACACTTGAATTCCTACTTTCTTGATGGTCTTTGACATGAATGTTATGATCAATTGGTGAAGAAAAGCATAGCGTCAATCGTAACAGGTTTTTCTCTTTATTTACAGCTATAATAAGCCCTTTAACAACTTGCCCAACATCATAGCGTTTTCGAAATTCCCTAAGTTCGCTTGGTTCGCGAGAAGTATCAAGAATATAAATCTGTGCCCTGAGAGATCGTGATATTGTTAACCAGACCCACTCGCTATCAATCTTGACCACATACCCTCTGACGGTTTTTCCAACAGAGAAATCTAATTCTTGAGCTGAAATTGTACTCATCTCTTCCACCGTCCCTGAAACAAAATATCAAGAAATCGAATCATCACTTAAAGAGAATCATCATCAGAAAAAGGGGTTTATTGAGCATATATATCAAATGGCTAATAACCACAAAATACGGAAGAAATTAACTTCGCAATCACAAAGTATAAGTTAAAAAGTAATGATGTAAATAAAAAAAATGAGTTAACATTTCTAAGCCGGAGATGTACGAATGTATGTGTTTGTACGCATGATAAATGATTGTTCTGTTCCCTTAAACCTCTAAAGCTACAACCTCGTCAACTCATATTCCCATGCTTATAGACATGCTAAACATTCATACACCCCTTGCTCAACCATGTTTAGTTTATTTACCTTAACAGCATATACATCAGCCGTAAGAATGAGAGCAGAAACAGTATAATTATCAATTGATTGATGTTTACAGTTACCAGGGTTACATTATTACAACCAGCCAGGCGAAATGATGCGCTCATTACTACTATGTCCCATATAGGTGTTATTTGCAATAGTATACTTAATTTTACATCTTTCCTAAGAAATTGATTATATAACTGTACATGATACCTTTGTGGACTGCATCCATAAATTCTCATCATCCTTTTTTAACCATTTTATATTAGTAAAGTATTATGTATGCTTTCAACCTTCCAAGTTCCACCATCTACTTCATCATTTTTTACTTTGTTTCTTTTGTGCATGATTAGTACATAAAACTAATTAAGCGTTCTGCTAGGTTAACAGTAAACCTCTACTCCACTACAAACATTACTAAATTCTTTGCTACAACTTTCTTTACATTTTTAACATTACTAAATTCTTTGTTACAACTTTCTTTACATTTTTTTGAAGTCACTTTCAAGATCCATCAACTAATATCCTTTCCAATGTATATCTAATGTAATTTTAACTTCTGTTTCTTCCGTATGAACATATAATCATCTAATATAAATAATACTATAATAGCGATCTTCTCCTAATTATTTGCTCCAACTTTCTTCTGTAAGTCTAAAACTCAGTTGCAGTTTCGGCATTGACAATTCAGATTGGAGTTGTATTTTAAGTTAAACTATAATGTATGCAAAGTATCTTGAACGAACGCGGATGGGAAACCACACAGCAAGGACACAACACGGACAGAGCCTATTTTGAGTGTCCTAGTGTATATTGGAGTGTCCAGGTTGCTCCCAATTCATTTCAATTGTGTCCGAAATGACAAATCCTAGATTTTGGAATGAGTGTGTTAGTAGAGTCGCAAACAATAGCTAATATTTGGTACAAGACTTGGTCATAGTTAGAAGTCAATATAAATATGTAAACAAATTGGAAAAGGGGAGGAGCATCTTTCACAATGAGTGACAAAATTTCCTTAAGAGTTAAAACTTATATAACATCACAGTGGAATGAATCATCAACTTGTGAATCAAATCAAACCCATAGTCGATTATCACTTGGGAAATAAAGTTATTATGTAACTGTCTACAACTCATACACTGTAACAGAGAGTTGAATGATTATTCTATCACTCATCCAAACTGGTGCATCAATTGGTCACCATTGCACATGACAAACACCTGAGAGTAATCAGATTCCAATTTGAAGGCAATAACTTACCCTATTATCTTAATAGATTTGGAAAAAAGAGGTTAACAAATATCACAGTAATTAGAAATGGGTGGAAATCTTTTCTCATACCAGATTATGTACAGAATCAACCATCTGAAGACAGCCATGCACTGAAGCCTTGCAAGTCTAGCCAAGGGTTATTGGGCGACCACACAGATATTGAAAGGAGAGTCAAAAATTTATTCCACGCGATGATCATCTTAAATTACAGCAGTTCTATCAACAATTTGCTTTCTACAGCAATATATTACTTGAGAACGAAGAAAGAAACAAAGCCAATCAAAGACTACAAATATCTCATAAGAAGAGCAATTTGTAGGGCACATACAAGAGGAAACAGACTGTCACAAAAATGAAGAAACACATGCATTCAGCCAAGGAAAACTTGTGAAATGAGAAGTACAAGGATCGACATAAAAAATAGGAGGTTGTTCTGTACAAAGATATTCAACACTAGAAGAGTTTCTCTAGTTTCGGATAATGTAATAAAAAGATAAAACAAATGTCGCAAGCAGAAGAATTAGTACCTGAAAGAATTGAGGGTCTAGTGGACAATTCCCATTCATGTCCTTTACCCTTTAATCCAGATTGCCGAGTGCTTGCAACAATTTTTGCATTAACAAGCTGCCCAATTCTGAATTTTACAAATGGATTCTCCAGAGAATGATCCTCGTCCACCTACTTAAGCAAAATTTATATCAACCATACCAAAAATTAAAGAAATATATGAAAATATTATACCTAAGAAAATATAAATCTATTCACCTCAGTTATATGTATTCTCCCACGTAAACCATTACCGAATTTTAAAATAAGTTCCAAAGGCTTCATATCAATTATCTGAACAAAGAAATTGTAAATCAGTAAGTTACAGTTACAATAGAAGGAATTCTACTTTGAGCAATTAACTAAGAGAAAATTGATTAACCTCTGCCTCAACCAGTGATCCTATATCATAGTTGGACCTTTTCTTGGCTCTTTTCGAACTAGAAGTCTCTGAGAACCCACTCAATGACTTAAGCAGCATCAGCAGCCGACCAAAAGAGTCGGGACTTGGAAGTTCCCCAATAGTAGCACGGACACTAGAAGACCAAGAAAACAAAGACAAGATATGAGAGTCAGGTTTTACACAAGGCCACCTACTAGATCTGTACTGTCAGTTGACAATATATCTTGTAACCCATTAAGCTAAGATGACTGCAATTTTGTGGCTCAAACTATGCAGAATATCTAAGTAAAAGGAAGATTCATGCAAAACAAATGTAGGGCGCAAGCAAAAAATGTGGATGGGTCATCCAAGTAAGTTAAAATAAAATAAAGCAGAAAAGGAACACCACATATTTTAGGGAAGCAAACCAGGGTCCAATAATGACAATTTTTGGGACACTACTGATACAAACATAAATGTCATGGGCCATTCAAGTACACTTTACAATTGGAATGTTTGAAAGAGGAATATGGGGCAAACTAAAACAAGGCTACCAGGGTAAATAATCAGACCAGTAGTTGGCCGACATTGTCCGAAGAAAACAAAAAATGACAAGTCAATGTCCATTCACCCTTGTAAATCACAAATCTACGATAACACTCACAAGTCGATCCAATTAGAATGATATCATAATAAATGTCAATTTAAATATTTAGAAACTAAAAATATTTAGACCAAAAATTGTTCACCTTTGGTGTCAAAACTTTTGTTCGCACTCAGATGAGAATTATAGTGAATGTAGTTTGCTAATAATATTGATTATTTGACGACGATACTACAACAACCACAAATCTTTTATCCCAAAGTTTGGGGTCAGAGTTGACAAGGATAGAGAAAGGAAGTCAAATATGAACCTTTGGGATCTGATGACTTAAAATTAGTAGGACGAAATTAATGGCCAAGAGATGCCAAAAATTAAAAGATTTTGCTATATAGCAGTAAAGCAGGATATATGTAGGAGTGCTTCTAGAGAGTACTTTTGTGCTTAGAATACCCTTCAAGTTGAAAGGGATTTTTAAAGATTTCTATAAACCCAGCCAGGCTTTCTTGGATGACTGTTGTAAATTAGGGGGGGAAATGTCCAAAAGTAGGTGTAGCCTAATTCAAAATATTGAAACAGATGGCTAGCAATGGTATAGTTTGCAGTATCGGTCGATACTAATACGTTTTGACATGTCCAGGTCGGTCTACCGGTACCCGACATTTGGGATCTCTTTCCCAGTCAATTCAGCAGGAAAAAAAATGAACAAAAAAGATCAATAAATCAGCAAGGGTGTGAAAATATAGTAAGGATGTAAAAGCATGTAAATGAAGAAAACTTATTTATCGCAAATAAACCAATCAGCAAGATGACTATTATTTTATTCAATTTCAAAAGTAATAATAAACAACGCAGCTAAATACTTAAAATTATGCCTAAATGTACAAAATATTTTTCTAAATTTTTAATAAATTAATTAATAATTATTTGCTCTCTGATACAAAAAACATCTGATACTCCAATACCGTCGATACCCATACTCATAGGAAGGGTTTGATAAGGGTTCCAATACCGACACTACATAGTAAGGGTAAAGAGTGAAGTGTATTTGTGGGAATTGGAGGCAGTGCCAATTTAGGATAAGATGAGAGAATCATTCGAGGTTTGGTGTCTATGGAAATGGGCTAGTGAAGACAAATCATGAACCAGTCGGAACACTAATATAGTTAAGGGAGCCACTAAAACTATGTGTAGGCCACAATGAACTTGGATTGTAACTGTGAAAAAGATTATAGCATTTGCTAATGCCATGTTGAAATGCCTTTGACAAAGCAGAGAGTTGGAGAAAAAAATATTAAGAGCAGCAGAGCCAAAAAAAAAGACTTTCGGGGTAAAGGATCCATCTTTGTTTCACAATTTTGTCTAATGACTTTCCCAACATACTAGATATCTGCATCATAAAGGAAGGAACCCTATTATGGCAATGAAACATTGGATTCACCTTTGGCCATTAACAAAATTCTTGTTGGGAAGCTTTTGTGTGTTGTAATCAATTACTGAAGCATATCCTATTGTATGACCATACTCCGGAATTGAAAGCACCTATATTCAAAAGACAAAATGAACTCAAGTTAAATGCAGTTAAGGCATATTTCAACTGATAAAAAAAACACTCATAAAAATGTTTACAGTGCTTACTAAGTAATTCTCTTTGACAGCCTCCACAACTCCATTTACCGTCTGATGCAGCTCCAGGTTCATAGATGAATCCCGTCGGCGCTTCTGGAAGATTAAAGAAAGAGGTGAAGCTACACTAATATCTAAATTTTGAGGAAAATAAAAATTTAATACATCTTGGGTTGTATCTGCATCCTATACATACGAAACTAAAAAATAGTTCAGCTATCAGCACATGCATCAACATGATATCATTTTTTTTCTTTTAATAGAAGGTCGAGCATTTTTTTCTTTTGATAGAAGGTATAACGGTAACAAGTAAATTATATCAAATCAATTAAAAAAGCCTCTACAAGTCTACAAAATATAACGACAGAAACATCAAATCAAACCTTTCCCCACTATAACAACCCGATTAGCTAGAAAATCAACATTGTCATAAGCTGCACTAGTAGAGCTTGACCATGGGTATACTCTCCACATCCTCTCCAACCAAATATGTGAAACAGAAAGCAACATAATTGATATATCGAAGCCTCAGGAAAAAAAATTAAAGAATAAAAAAAAAATATTGATGTATCCATGGAAGAGATTTAATTTATGCATCACAGCTTGAAGTAAACTAACCTTTTTTGTTGTTAAGCCATTAGATCCCTCAACCCTAGCACCTTTAGTAAACTCTGGTTTGAGAGATAAATCAACAAGGCCCTCGGACTTTGATATGTCAAGAACAAAAGCTTTAACAGCAGACCCCTCTTTCACCTTACTTCCACCTACTACAAAACAAAAATGGGATCATTTGTTTACAAGCTAAGAAGAAGCACAGATACTCCAAAAATCCATGATGTGTGACGTGTCCGAGTCACGTCGTGTTGGACACGACACAAACACACTCCAAAATACACTAGGAAATAGGTGCCAAATCCTTTTCGTTGTATCCATATCCGTGCAACATAGTTTATAAGTGTCAAGCGATAAATCACACATAAAATACTCACATTGATGGTTTGCAACAAAGCCTACAATTTCAGCATGATCTTCGAAACTAAGAACCAGCCCAAATTCTTTCCTCTCTTGAATTACTCCTTCAACCACACTGCCAATAGGGAAACTTTTCACCCAACTCAAATCGGATCTTTTGGCATCTGAAAATTGCAATGTTGCTATCTGCACAAAGAAAAACACACATTTGAGTACAAAACATCAAGAGAAAACAAACAGCATTGTGCAACAAAAGAAAAATGAGAAGCAATAGATCAACAACAACGAAATTATCTCCAAACAAGGAAATGAAAACAAACGTTGGTGAGGAAAACGAACAAGATATATAGAACATGAATAACAGAGTGGCATGCAACAGAAACTAATGAACAATGACTAAAGAGGAGCAAAATAGTTCTGGGCTACAAGAACCGATTGATTTTCAGGACATATGGCAAAGTAACTCAAAAAATAAAATTCATAAATATGACAGAGAAGGTAGGAAACATGAAAATCGCAAAATCAATGTCCAACAATGAATACGACCAGACAGTCAAGAATACATTAGGAGATGCAGTACCATATCCATATCTTGTGTCATTGTGTCCATCTTTCAACAAAGATGAGTAGTCTCCGAACTAAGAATATGAATATACATTTAAAGTTGAAGTCAGATTAAACTCCAAATGACAGGAGTTAAGATTAGTTATCAAATATTTTGGACTAAAATGTGCAGATGAATAAATATGGAAGTTGGAGGCTAGGAGCCTTTAGTTGCTAGCATATACAAGAAATTATCAGAAGTACCAATACACTATCCATGAACACCTTCTATCCTCATCTACTTAATATAACAACACATACATAGATAGAAACCTAAACAGGTGTTAGTAGGTCATAGAACATAAAAAAAACGAACATGAGAACATAAAATGACTACGTTACCATTCAGAACAAAGTCATAAACATGATTTGAACCAAGTTAAGATTTTAAGCTAAAGCAAGATCACTGAAGATCAGCATTATCAGTTTGGTGTTGCAAACACAATTTGACTAAAGTTGTACAGATTATAAGCCAGAGCAAGATCACTGAAGATCAGCATTATCAATTTGAATCAAAATTGGCATGAATCGTGTGCCGATCACATCCAATTAACAACATATTTCATGAATTCATTCAAGAGCATTTCATACTTTTACTATATGTGACTAACAGTGGGGTTGGCTCGTTATGACATAGCAGGTAGACAATACTGTTCAAATACATGAATTCAGACCACACGAAAAAGTTCTTCATTTACAGCAAACTAAACACAATCCATGCAGGGATCAGCCAGTGTTAGAAAAAAAAAGGCCTAGGAAGCAAGAACTGCTTAAGGCTCCAGGCAATACGATTGCCACCTAGATCCATTCAAGAGAGCTGGCAGCAACGAAGGGGTTCTGTGGAAACGCCAAACGGTGGCGGAAGAGGTAGATTTTTTTTTTCCATCTTCCAATATTGTTTCCCTCTGCTTTCCTTTTTCCTTCACTGTATAGTTACTGCAGTTATAAACAAAATTCTACAGTGTACAGCAAATCAGTAATTGTGCAGTGAAGAAAGGAAATAAGAAAAGGAAAATGAAGAGGGAGAGCGAAATAAAGAAGAATAACAATAACAAAAGCCTTCACCCAGTTCTTTTGGGGTCAGCTAAAATAGACAAAATTTAACAAACTTTAATGTTCAAATTAAAGAACCTATAATTTTATTTCTATTGTATTAACCAGTTACCAGACTACGAATTGGCTTTTAACATAGTCAGATTAGATAAATATATATTGATTAAAATTTAGATGATAATTGTATAGAATGTTGAAACATACAATTGATTTGTTTCTTCTCTTTCTATATTCAAATTAGTTGCAGTTGTACAATCTATTAAATGGTTATGTGCTAGTAAGATGCTAGTTCATATGACTGCTTATATGATCTATAGTACAACTTCAAGCAAGGTTGTGAAAAGCGCTAGGCGCTAGTCGGGGTACCTGCTGCCTAGCACCTAGCCCACATAGGTGGCCGCCTAGATATAGGGGGTTCAAAAGATAAAAAAAAATTAAAAAAACTAATAAAAATTGCATAAAAAGTCCATAAATCCCATAACATGCATATTCGGGCGTCGGGGGGACTAGGCGGGCATCGGGGGGACTAGGCGGGTATCGGACAGACACCAGCCGCCTACGCGGCCGTCTTTTAGAACAGTGACTTCAAGTGTTTAGATCAATGTCGCACGGGCATGAATACGACGTGACAAAATATGGACACTGTGACACAGCACCAATCTTAGTGTCCCAGCATATTTTGTAATGACTGTGTCGTGCCAAATGTGCCCACTCGGACATAGCACCTATTTTGAAGTGTTTGTGCTTTCAAGGTTTGGGTTTAAAATAGTTTTTGATTCCTAGTGATGTGCTTATATATCTTAATCAATTTGTCCTAATTCTTTTCACATGCAAAAGAAGTTAGGGGTTTACTTGCTACTAGTCACCATTTACCCTGCCGCGCCAGATAAGTCCCCCGTTGCCTTTCCTTAATCTTCCCTTTTTTCTATCCTTTTATCTTTCATATGTGTCGGCCTCAGATTATTCTGGCCGAAACTGGTTGAAACAATACCTCAGAGTCTGGCATTGTGCCTTGTCGGCCAGGACTAATATAATCGGTCAGCATCACATCATTAGACTTCAAACCCAGTCTGAAACACAACAGTTTCGGATGATTTTCTAAAACTTGCTTGATATGCCGTCGTTAGTTTAAAGAATATATTAAAGCATCAGAAGGCTTCCAAAAGGAGAGGCATGTGGTTGGTTTAGACCGAAATGGTGAGATTATAACTACTATAATTGTTCAATCAGCAGCCGTGCAATAAGCGAAGGAGATAATGGTTGTAACATAAAGTATAAATTGCTGATATTTATGGTAGATCAAGAAGTAGAATAGACATAAGCAAGCTCGCCAGACATGCATTTATGTACATACTATTATAATGACAGATGCTTTCAGCAAACATGCTACACGAGAGCTAAACACCCTCAAAAACCAGCTAACCTAAGAACTGAGGCAGCAGTGGATGAAAAATATCCACAAGTTCCACAGCTGAAGCAGGCGATTACAGTAAGAGCAAATAAAGAAACACGTAGACAAATCCAATTTTCAACACGCATATGAGCCATAGGAATTTCATTATGCTTATGGAGTCGTGAACAAATATAACAAACTATGTTTCATGGAAACAAAATAAGTAAAGAAATTTGTCAGCTGAAAGTTAGGACTTGTTATACGAACAAATGTTTCCTATAACAGAACCCTAACCCCTCTTCCTGTGTACCTCAACCTTTTGGAAAAAACGATTTAACCAACCATTTAGAAAGACCAGCCCATGCTCGCCCATGAAAATAAGTAACTGGGGAGGAAGTACACAAGCCAGTCACTGCTCGATTTTTATTAACCAAGATATTTTCCTTACTCTGGCCGGTCAATACCTTACTTGGTTGGGTTCTATGTTGCAGGGACATTGTCATGTCCTAGTGTATTTCGTAGTGTCAGGGTTGTATAGATTACGCATCTGATACAACGCAGCCCACAATTTGGTGTGTGCTTCCTAGATTGGATTAAAAGTTTATTAGACATGCATAACGTGCAAGAACTAGATTTTCCAGAAATTTCACACATTTACTAGATCGAGTCGTATACCAAACTATGACGTGCTAAAATCCTTGTCATAGCACCAAAACTCTAGAACTTCGGTGCAATGGCAAGGACTTTAACATGGTATCAGAGCAACAAAGGTTCAGATCCTCCCTCTGGCACAACATTTTACGTGAATTTTATAAAAAATTATACCACGGCATGATTTGAACACACTTTGCCCAAAATAGGCCTCGATTAGCTGGAGACGTGTTGAAGTAATATAAATTTTTGACCCTCGATCCTCGTCGTAACTCTAGAATTTTGGTGCAGTAGCAAGGACTTTAACAACATCCATAAATTAACTTCAGAACTTGCAAAAGAAAAGCATGCTTAGAGGCCATACGTTTTCAACTAGTCATCATATTTATATGTCTGTTATGATTGCACTTTATAGGTAAACAGATCTTTCCATCACATGAATAATAGCCTTTAATGCAAAACCAACAATAGCTAGCTGCTATAAATACATTTCACTAAAGCGAGTTGTATACTGGTATGTAGATTGAGAAATACCAAAATGAAACAAAATAAATATAATTTCTAACCTTTTCCTCCAAAAGAAAATAATCCCGAATAAATGAAACATCAGTTGAGAAACATAAAGACTGCTTCAACGAAAGTTTTATTCGACCTGTTTCCCTGTTAACCTGTAGGTAGAATAAAGTTGAGGTGGTAAAGAACCTACATTATTATCAATAAATACACACAGATTTATAGTTCTCACAATGAGGATGTGGGTGCGAACTGATTGTCCATGATCAAAAGCATCCGCCAGATTATCAACTTTTTCATCAGTGATCTTTTAAACAAGTATTAAAATCTTTAGCTGACAAGAACATCAATAAAAATAACTGGCATGCATATAGAAAGAAAAAGCACCTTGTATTTTGGTGAGAACCCAGTCAAACGTCCAAGAAAGCGAACAAAACAGCCAGTTTCAATAATGTTGCAGATATAACCCTATTAGAACAAAAAAAAGGTTGCAGATGTCATAAAAGAACACATATACACCACATCCACTCACAACAACTATATCAGCACCAGCCCACCCAACTATATCTGATTCGCTTGCACCCATATGCATGTGCACACACACATTTAAGGATGAAAAAAATACAGACACAAGCGAGAGAGAGTGAGGGAGGAGAGAGATGAATGGAAGATAAACCAAATTGCTATTACTAACACAGATAAAGCAAACATAACAGCTTCTTACAGGCACAACAGATAATGGATTGATCTGTGCAATATCCACTGGAATATCTTGAGAAGAATTGATAAGAGAGTATTTTGCTGAAAGAATTAAATGGTGGCCCTCGATATCTGCACAATGTTCCCCCGGAGATATGGGTCAGAAAAAAAAAACATAAGCTGCAAAGTAATGTGTCAGTGACTCAGTGGAAATCACCATGCGCCACAAGACAAGAAAAATCTAATGGACTAACGTCAGTAAATTCTCATTTGTATGTATCAACTAGAAGTTTTAAAATATCATACTAAGAAACATGAGTTCTCTGGAAAAAAAAAGTAGATTTCTATTTCAGCGAGCAGTGTCCATTATTATGAGAACACAACAAACCAGCACAAAAACAAGGTGCACATTGCCCAATTAATTGGTATGTATGAATTTTTATCATCAAATATTGAGGATGTAACCAAGGTTATGGCTTTGTTAATTTTGCAGCGGAAATGGCCCTTAACAGAGCTAAATGGAACTGGAAGAGAAGGATGCAGAACACCCGATCACACGAATCTGGGATAAAGGCTTTTTGTTGGTGTATTGATTGTGAAAGTTGTATGTGTTGGTTGACCTCAACTACACCTTGCCTTAGTTCAAATTTCTTTTATAAATTCTTCTAGCCACAAGGAAACAGTAAGACTGATGAAAGTTGTGATTATTGTACATGTACACGAGACAAATACTGAAGTCTGGGAATTAGTGGACACCCAACTTAAAAGAACACATGAACGTAACCCAGAAAAGATAAAGAGTCATACATTTCATTAATAGGATCATAAAATTTTAAATGACATATTGCATACCCATGTACACAACTAGGTTACATTACCTACTATCACAAGAAAAGTAATAAGTAGACAGCAATAGAACACGACTTGTTTTAGAATTCAAATCAGCAATAAAAATGGAAAGAGGTAATAGTGATAAGGTGTTTCTTCAAGGATATTCAGTGAAGTATTACTTCTGAGGCCAACTATGTGCATCATAAGGAGTAGAAGTTACATCAAATAAAGATGGTAGGCTTGATGAAAGGAAAGCATACCAAGGACCAGAAGTTGGTCAAACTTGTAGCCAGGCCTCAATGCAGATTTCAATAATGTGGCTTGCCCTAATAAACATATACAAATCAGTACTCCACTCAAAGAACTAATGAAAAATCACCAGGTTAGTTGATAAAAAAAGCACCATGGTGATCTGCCAAATGCTCCGTCGAGATTGTCCCTTTCATGTAACTTGAACTGTTCACGTGTACAATGATTGCTTTAGCAGTTATCTGCTCAACAGTACCAGAAACAAGATCACACACCTTCACAACATCATCCTCTGAAACCCTGCAGATGACTTATGATACGTATCATTGCATAGGAAACTCGAACAAAAAAAAATTTGAGACTAAGTGCGGACACTCAAATTAAAACCAAATATCTGTAAGTAACATGAATACATTTATAAGTTATTGTCTATAAGAGATATATTCTTGTATGTGATCATTTCACAGGCTCCGAATTTGCAAACTATGAACATTGTATAAGTAACAAGTGGAAACATCACCATACCCCTTTTATATTATTCTGCTAATAAGATGTATGTAGCCTTATCCCCAATATATGGAGAGGCTGTTTCCATAACTCAAACACGTCATCCTGAATGCAAGCACCGAGTCTTAACATAATACAATGCGACACAGTCATAAGTCAAGAACATACGACCTAAATAACTAAAGCTGGTTTCCTCTTCTTAGTCATGAACTTATGATATGTATCATTGCAAAGGAGACTCGAACAAAAAAAAAATTTGAGACTAAGTGCGGACACTCAAATTAAAACCAAATATCTGTAAGTAACATGAATACATTTATAAGTTATCGTCTATAAGAGTTATATTCTTGTATGTGATCATTTCACAGGCTCCAAATTTGCAAACTATGAACACTGTATAAGTAGCAAGTGGAAACATCACCATACCACTTTTATATTATTCTGCTAATAAGATGTATGCAGCCTTAACCCCAATATATGGAGAAGCTGTTTCCATAACTCAAACACGTCATCCTGAATGCAAGCACCGAGTCTTACCATAATACAATGTGACACAGTCATAAGTCAAGAACATACTACCTAAATAACTAAAGCTGGTTTCCTCTTCTTAGTCATGAAGTAACTTCCATCACTTTATATGGGCATATATTCCAAATCATGTTGTCTCAAGGACTGAGTCAAATACATAAAGATTAGCAAGCCTCTGGTCTGCAATCCTGGTGGTTCACAGTCCTCAACGACTAACATCAATTTTGTGTATAGCAACTATGAGCATGAAAGCGAGGGATCATTTATTACTGTATATTGCATATTCTTGTGCAGTCCTTTCTTTGTATGCATCTTCATGAGAAGCACTGTCACCAAAATGCCACTAGAAGCAAACACAGTAGCAATATATATAGTTGCATGAATCAGAATTATGTCCGCAGATGGGCAAGTATGAAATACAACTATATGCCAAAGAGAGCATACTTGCCTCCTGATTTCTAAACACATACTGCAATCCATGAAGACAAAGACGGTACACAGCACTAGCTTTTCATTTGACACTTCATGTGGAGTTAAGCAAATCATAGAATTATAAACTTCCATGTATAGAAGAGTTTCACATTTATCTTGGAACTTGGAAGTATCCACCCTCATAGGCTAAAATTTTCATGGACAACCCGTCTCAAGAAAAAAATAAAAGAGAACAGGGTCCCGCGAACACTGGGTACACCGGGTAGCAGTAAAAACCAAGAAACTTGATTAAAGAAGTACAACTAATCTTCAGAAAAAATGAATGGGTGACTGCTCTATGTGTGTATACTAGCATGGTAGAGACTGCAGAGAGGAGTAAACCTTTTGGTTGATGTCACAAAACTAATGTTGATTTTATGTGAAGCAGGAACTGAACTGATTATCCTACATTTGACAACTTGCCCAGCATGATATGCAGCATCTGCCTCAATACCTGGCTGCAACCCTAGCTCAGATCTGGAGTTAAACAAAAAGATATAATTAGTAATGGGGATTAGTATCACAAAATTAGATTCCAATAGCCAACAAAAGTAAAAACCTATTAGATTCTTGAACTGATAAAGCAATATACACCACGAGACTCCCAAACATGTACATAACAGATATAACAGTCTCTAGGGATTGGAAAATGTTGCCTTTCACATATGGGAAATTCTCTCTTTGGCAAAATAACTACTGATAAGCGAGACTTATCATCTTAGGTTTGCATCAACGTAGTCAAAGGCGTGCCCGAGGTGCGCCTAAGGCGCACCTGTGCCTCGCACCTCACTAGGTGAGGCGCCTTTCTCCAGGCGCGCCTTGAAAGGCGCCAACAAGAAAAGGCACGCCTGATGTATATGCTCTTTATTTTAGCTCTATGGGCTCACCCTGCAGCAAATGATAGTGATGGGAGTATTGGTGGTGATGATGATTTGATGGAGTTTGATGAAAGATAGAATAATTGTTCTATTGGTTCTGCTTTAAATTTACAATTTATGTTCCTTTCATTTTGTTACTCCTTGTTAGAGAAAACATTCTTGTTAGTTTTGTTGATTGTTCCAATTCACTTGGTTATGTTTTAACATGTTTTAGTTGATTTTAATATGTTATTTGGTTTTATTTTTTACATTACTAATTTATTTATATATGTATATTTTTATTATTTCTATTTTTGTGTCTCGCTTAGCAAAGGTACGTGCCTTAAGTGCGTCTTGCGCCTCGGGCAACATGGACTATTTGCATCTCGAGTGTGCCTTGCGCCTCGGGCAACATGGACTATTTGCATCTCGAGTGCGCCTTGTGCCTCGGGCAACATGGACTCTTTGCATCTCGAGTGCGCATTGCGCCTTTGACTACCTTGGTTTGCAAAAATTTCATCTTCCAGTGTCTATAAGACTTTTAGAGTAGCTATCTGAAAGGATATTCTCAAAATTTCACTGCTACAATATTTGCTAATAAGTAAAGATATATAATGTATCATCCTATGAAGCATGCATACTCCAAATTCCAAAATAGGAGATGTGCGCGTACCGGATACGTATACATATCAAATTAATTTATTATTATTTTACAATTTGGATACGGGGCGCCGTATCCATTTTTGGCTCCGGGTAAGTACCTGTTAGGATGGCATGTTTCTATTAGAAGAAAAAAAAAACATTTCTTTCAGTAAACCCTCTAAAATTGACCCAATACAGACCCACTAACTTAAGTTAGGGTTAGGGTTCTCTCACTCTCCCATTCGATCTGTGTGCCTCACTGTTGGCTGCTACCTCCGTGACTCGTCTTCTTCTCTGTGGCTACGAGAAGTGGTGACAACTCTGGCAGCCATGGCAACGACTACGAGATTATGGTAAGATTTTAATTTTATTTTCCTGTCAGATTTTTCTGGATTTTTGTTAGACTTCTGCTGGATTTTTTATTTTTTTACTAAAATTTTTGACACCAAAACTAAGATGGATTTGATAGTACGTACTAAGGAGGGGACTTGACATTGATCATAATCGTAGTATTCTGTTTAGTGCTCACTGCTCAGGTATAGAGAAAATTTGGGGGGCTTTGGCCATCTTGGTCAAATTTGAGAAGTGATCATTTTAGCTCTGCACTAAGTAGTTTTGATTTTGATGCATTTGCATTATGGTTAAATTTTTAGAGACTCCATGGCAGTGATGGAACTAAATAGTTTGATGCATTTGAAAGGAAATTGCCTGCTGGAAGATCGCTTAGTCTACATCATGGATGCTCACTCGTCTACATCATGGATGCTCACTTGTCTAGGGCTTATCAAATGATTCCGAGTTTTGCAAAAAATCATTCTCATGTGAGGAGTTAATTGTACCTTCTTTACACGACAATTTTTGAGCTGCAGCTGTATCAAACTGCAAATGCATCAAAACCTTTCAATTCTTTTACAATTTCACTTATTCAGTTACACCTAGTTGGTGGTTCACTCACATTCTACTCTTTTGCTTTTGAATTTTGGTAGTTTTAATTGAATGTTCCTCCCTACCGAACCACAACTTCTACATATTCATAGGGATGAGTGATTGCTGAGAGTTTGACACTTGTGACTTTGTTTTATTTTCATATATTTGAAAGTTTTAATTGAATTGTTCTTGTTTTTTATATATTTGAAGTATATATTGGCGTAACCGTACAATGGATTTTTCGAAATTGATGTATCCCGTACTGGATATGTATCATACCGGGTCCTTGTACATGTACCTATGCTTCATAAGTATCATCATATGACTACATTAATCATTACATTTATTTACATATCGAACTGAAACTCCATACTAGGCTTGCCACATCTCCACCTCAACTCCCCACCTATATTAAAGTTCCAGGAAGCACTTATATCATTCCCTAAACTTAGAGATGTGTCCCTTTGCATAAAGCTATAATATGTGGGGGTTATACGTCCTCTAATAAATTTGCAATGTCGACACACAACACACTGATGGTAAGATTAAAACTAGTGTACAGTGAAACCTTAAAAGTTGTTCTGAAGATTTTTAACATATGACAGGAGTATCTATGAAATTAAGTATACACAAACTAGACCAAAAAAACAATCACCTGGAACTACAATCTATTAGATGAAAGTTGACTCAACAAAAATGATGAAGCAGACTTACAAAAAAACAATATCCGTATCATTGTGATGCAGGCAAATACCAGGTAAGAGGTCATATTGTGTTTTGTGGAAAATCCCTCTCTTTTTATCAGCCTTGGCCATGAATTTGCAACTAACATATAAAGATAGACCCAGCCACCCAGGCACAAGTCTTACCTTAACTGGGTCCTCAAGTTTGAGCTCCATAGTCACTATCAAGACTATAGGTGTTGGTTCAGGTTCAGGAGCAGGCCCAATTTAACCCAATAAGATTTATTCAACAGAACCTTCAAACCGTTGTTCGACCAACCTATCCTCCTGGACGATTTAGTTTAGCTATCAGCAGATATAAACTAATATCTAATTTGTTATGTTATCCGGACTCTCCACTTTAGGAGAAGTACCTGTGTCCACCGGGTAGGACATGGATATGGATATGGAATCGGTATCCGATCCTCCATAGTGACAATCGGATCCTTCATTGTCCTTTATGGTGACAATCAGAAGTCATTTATAGTGACAATCAGAAGACGGGTAGTTAAGTATAAAATTTATTTTAATGTGGTAGTGAAGTAGATAGTTTATTTTAATATGGTGGATTTGTAGTAAAGTTATAAAACCTTACAAATTTAATTGCATGAAGTCTTTTTATAAAACCATGCAAATTTAATTATAAGCTTAAATATATGAAACAATGCAAAATTTATTACAACCGTGTCTTTTTGTGAAATCATACAAATTTAATTAGAGTATATCTTTTTATGAAATCGTGCAAATTTAATTACATGTCTTTTACGAAGCCATACAAATTTAATTACATGATGTATCTTTTTACGAAACCATATTCAAATGTATTTATTTTAATAGTCATATCCCCGTACCCGTATCTAAAATTTGGATCATTTTTAGTCGAGTCCGTGTGTCCTTCAATTATGAGTTGAAGGACCCGACTGCTAATTATAACATAGCTAATTTGTATGATCATCTCAGACATCACAAGAGAATGTCAGCCCGCAGGAAGAGGTTTGGGTGCTCCTACTGAATTATAGTACAATGATCTTGTTATACTTAATTCATGTAGAGATTACATCTTCTTAGTATATGGTTTAACAACGCAATTATCCTCGGTAACACTACTTCCGAACACATGCATCATATCTCAGAAAGAGAAAGTTATGGAAGGCGGAATGAAGAGAGGAAATGGGTGCCTATGACATCAAACATCATTCATATTCACTTTCTGAGTATAATCTAGTTGCTATCATCAACAAATCAATACCCTAAATGACGTAGCACATCCCTTTTCAGCTGAAAAATATTCCTCAAAATTACAATCATCGCAATTCTTTTAGTTTCCAACCTTTCCAAATCAGAAAGAAAGCATAGATTAGTTAGGGGGTGGGGGGGAGATGTTGTTAGTGAACGTGAACTTCGTAACCCAACTGTTTCGATTTGAAATGGAGGGATTGGATTTGAAATTGAGGGTTAGTGAATTTCTATTTATGGAGTGTATTCGAAAGTTTTGCATTAGTCAAAAAAGAAGAATTTGGACTTTGAAAATCCACAAGATTGTTAAAATCAATTGATTGTTACCATAAGTGGGATAATTAAGGATTCTAAAAATCGTTACCAATCTATCACCATTCAAAATACTCATACAACACTTTCAAATTAATTGGTTATTATGTAAGCCTTTCTTTATTTTTTTACTCTTGTATGTTTTGTATGTCTCTCTCTCTCTCTCTCTCTCTCTCTCTCTCCTATTTGTACCTCTCACATTTTTTATCCGAATACTTCCCTCTTCGTATTCAAAATACAAGTAAACCTCTATAAATTAATAGCCTTGGGACCAAGGAAAATCTATTAATTTAGCAAATATTAAATCATCGATAAATTAATAATTTATTAATCTATAGATTAATAATTTATTAATTTAGCAAGGTCTTATTTTCTTAAATATTGTACATTGTATTTAGTTTCTCGTCTAAGAACTAACAATTCTATGTATTTGTTTACCCAAATAAAATTCATAAATCTACTTATTTTTTCCAAAAGTAGATTATACATTGTTGAATGTACTACATTATTCCATTTTATTAACCCATCAAAAACTCTACATATTTTCTCATTTTATAAACTAGCAATTCTATGTATTTGTTTAACCAAGTAAAATTTATTGTGACATGTTAAGAAAAGTTACGAGAAAAAATCCAAAGGTGACATCAATTTGAAAAAAAAAACAATGATTTGAGTCATTTTAGGAAGAGGTCATAGTTGAATCATAAGCACTATGTATATCAGGAAATTATTTATATATTACGTGGGAGTCGGTGGGACCTATATGGATTCTTTATAATGTATTGTCTTATAAATTTAGAGGATTATTAATATCAGTCGGGACTAGCCAAAAATTATTATTTAACCGAGATTACTAATTTATCGGGTATTAGATTATCGAGGTTATACTGTAATCTTTCTAAAATGCAAAACCAATTTTTAAAATACACGAAAAAAAAAGTTTTTTTAATGAACTTTATAGTAGTTTTATAGATTTTACTATATTAGGTTACTATGTTCCGCGGACACGGATAAGACAACATGGTAAGGACACAATGAGACAAGCACGTCAATTGTTTCAGTGTGTCCTAGTGTATTTTGGAATTTTTGTGGTGTGTTTGATGTGGGCTTGATACGTATGCCACGACATGGCCTAGATTTTTGATAATTTATAAATTATTATAAATAAAAATATGTTTTCAAATAAATTAATATATGTATTTAATATGTCAAGTCATAGTAATATGGAATATGAGTTGACTAGTGCTATTATGGACGTGACAACATGGATGTCAGAATCTAAACATAGACTGGATTTTGTAATCCAATCCAAACAATTGTCCCAAGATTATAGAATTCTGCAAAAAATAACAGTCATTTGAATTCTAAAATGCAAATCCAAGCTGGATTATGAAATCCACTATGACAAACCCCCCACTTTTGACCATGCTAATTTGTGTATCTAACCGACGCCAAGAAAAGTGACTATTTAAGCTTCGACCAAGGGCTTGTAACAGATAATGATATCTGTCAAATATCCCTACAAGACAATGCCAGTTTAGATATAGAAACAGAGTTAGTACAAAGACATTTGACTATGTTAACCGCATTATCTACTCTATAATGAGAGAAACTGGATTAAGTAAACTTGGATCTCCTGATCGTCATATCGCATTACACAACCACATTTGTTTATTATAAAAATTTAGAATTCAAAATATGAAACACAATTAAAAAAAAACTTTGCTACAATAGCATCTTGTGTGTGAGTGTGAGTCAAGGATGCCATTTTACATGCTTGATATGTATATACATGGGAAACATACAATGAGAATTAACGGTGATCTATAAAATTACAATAAATTAATAAATACATTAAAGCTTTCCCAAGTACGTAGCAGCTTCTAACTGAGGAAAATTAATCTTAACAAAAGAAAGTAATACCAAACTGATATGATGCACAACCATACTTTATGGAACAAAGCCATTTATGTTCAATGTAAAATGGCTATGAATGTGCAGAAATGTGTATACACATTACACAAAAGTAATATCTATGAGAAGAATAGGAAAGAATCTACCTGTGGGCAAAACCCTGCACCCCATTGTAAAATTTCACAAAACAGCCATGCTTTTCAATTTTGGTAATCCATCCATGAGTAATCAGTCCTTCAGTAGCATCAGCATAAGAAGCCAGCACACTGAGCTTTGATTTCACCTTAATAAATGTGAAGTCAAAAGGTATTACTGCGTAATATATATCAGATTAATTTGCAAACATCAATGGAAATGAATCATGATGTAAAGCAAAAGTAAAAACTCTTATGTGATTAGGCAAAAATAGTACTAGAGTCTTCTTGTGTGTAACAGTTATTCGCTTTGATTTGCAGCCCAGCACACGAAACAACAACTCAGATCCAACCTAAACATATAGTTACCAAGTAGCAGGGAATGAGTTGAACAGTCTAAGCAGTCAAGGATCTTTTCTGAACAAAGTTGTATGTGCTGATCAGTAAGGAAGAGAAATAAAGAAAATACCTTAAACTTCTTTGCGGGTTTAATAATTTCGAGTTCTGACATATGTGGAAGGGGGCAAAGTGCCTTTACGCCACTAAGGAATTGTACAATTGCACCAAAACCTTCCACGGCAATAATCTTAGCTTTCACCAGCATCCCAGGCTTGACATCTGAATGAGTGAAAACAGACCCTTCAAAAGCACTAGCCTGCAAGTAAAACAGATTGTCTGAGAAATGTGAAAGGCAAGTAAACTACAGAAAATCCTTATATTGTAGGGAGGTTTATGTAAGTCCCTTAATCTACCTAATTTAGAGCATAGTTTGAAGTATCAGCCGATACCGATACAATTTGGCATGTCCCGATTCGATATCCGATATTGACCGATACAGACATTAGAGGTCTCTTTTCCGGTCAATTAAGCAAAAAAAAATTGAACTAAAAAGACCAATTAGCAAGGGTGTAAAAGCATAGTAAAGTTGTAAAAGCATATAAAAGAAGAAAACTTATCTATCGCATATAAATTAATCGACTAGGGTGACTACTATTTCATTCAATTTCAAAAATACTAAACAACACTGGAAATACTTTAAATTATGCATAAATGTATAAAATATATTTTCTAAAATGTTAATAATTTACTAATAGTTGTTTGCTTTCCAATACCAAAAAATCCGATACTCCGATCCGAAATAGTTGATACTACCAATCATGATTCTCATAGGAATGGACCAATACCGATTCCGATACCGATACTTTCAACCTTGATTTAGAGTTACGCCCCCCAAATCATGTTATTTTCATATAAGTCCCCCAAAGCACAAGTTTGAGTTGAGAGCCCCCTTGTTAACTTAATTAAACTAAGAGAGTATACTCCATCAACTCGAACGGAATTAAATCTTTTGACAGTTTTGTCTTCAACTTCCTCCTCCTCTCTCCTCTTTGCTCCTCTTCCTCAACCAGGGATGCCACCCTCCTACTCGGCCGACACAACCCCTTCCTCTCCTCCTCCCTGTATCCTCTCACTCTTCATCACTACTACACTTCTCCTCCCTCGACCCTCCCCCTTTCGAGTGTGGAGTCAAAAATAATATAAGGCTTAACCTTCAAAGGCTAGCACCGTAAAGTTTCAATGAGCTTCGTTTATGAGAATTTTACAGCTGCACCAGCAACCATGGATTGGATAACAAAGGGTGCAGTCACTCCAGTCAAGGATTAAGGTCAATGTCGTGAGTTGATGTACCAATCTGGTTATCGAAGAATCAAATTTGACTACTGTGCAGGACGTGTGTATTGGTTTAGATCTAGATATGTTGGTTGCTGAAACTTTTCGGTACAAATGACCCAACTCCAGTACAATAAGTACATATGAATATAAGATATACAAATACTATGTTGGATCTTTAAAATCATGCATCCAGCTACATTGAATCATCCTTCTCACAAAAAACATCTTCCTCCTCATATTTCTTAGTCATATAATTGTTAGGAACTCCTACAGGCTAGACATATCCTATATTTGCGATCAAAGCTAAGTAGTTGAAAAAAAAAAAATCAAACATGTAGCTTCTGCTTCATGAATTACCTTGTTTCTATTATAGATTGTTCCATATACAAAAAAGAAACTTACTATTATGTTGTCGATGTTGTTTCTTTATTAGTCATTACCGATACTTCAATCAATCTTCTCATAACTACTTTCATGGACTCTGACAGGTTCTTTGCTGGGCATTTTCTGTGGTTGCTGCAACATAAGGAATCAACAAACTCACCATGGGCAAGCTCATCTCAGCAAGAGCTAGTCGACTGCAAAGTTAAGGACCCGTACCCAAGAAACAACGGGCCTCGTGAACAAGATGTGGGGTCACTTGGTCTATCTAGTTTGCCAATGACTAGCATCCATGTTGCATGAATACGGGCATCGATACAGATAAGAACAGGATATGATTCGGGACACAGAAATTTTCAAATAGCTACAATAGTAGTCGCCTATGTTGCATGAGTATGTATACGAATACATGTAAGGACACTATATTGATACGGACACCATTTTCATGTGTCCATGCAATATAGACTAGCATCCTATGCTTTAAAACAAACCACTCTCTTGACTATTAGCTGATCAAGCTTGACCAAATCTAATAGCTCACATGTTAGCGATAAAAAAATTGCTCAATTTTCAATTACACACACCTAATTGTGTGTTGAACAAGTAACAACATAACAGAGTATTGGCATTTTATGGTCACTAGAATTCAATCAGTTGTAGTTGTAACAGGATCAGTTAAAATTTCAAATCGACCAGTTCAGCAAGTGCAGAAATACTCAAAACCAAGTTGGTGCCTGATGGCTCATCGATACAAATATTATATGTTAAAAGTACCTTCAAGGTGCCCATAGCTAGTCCTTCAAGATGCCTAAATCCAATTATACGAAGACGAACATGACTACCTTCCTTAAACTTCTTCTCAAGCTTCAGAACTTCATCACCAACATCAAATATCTATTACATCAAACGCAATTCACGTTGAAAGATATTAGTGAAAAAGAACAATATTAAAAATAAAATAAAAAATCAAACGCTTGTCTGAAAAATGAACATACAGTGACGTATGCAGCTGATGGCAATGGAGAGGAAGGAATTTCAAGAAGAAGACCAATCCCTCTATCGACTCTCAGAATTCGTGAATTATCATAAATTTCTCCAGTTTTAACATACTAAAAAAATGATATGGCATTAGCTCAAGAAGGATGCTAAATAAAAGCATTCCATTAAATCATCAACTAAAAGGGAATTTAGAAAGCTGATACCAGTAGAGCAATCAATGAATGACAAAATCAAGCACCAACATGTCAAATACTTACAGAAGGGGGAGGCTTGTTATGTACAAGGTGAGAATTTAAGGTCAGACCAATAGCCCTAGTTGATGGATCTATAAACAAAATTCGTGCATTAACCTGTACCAAATGAGCAGGAAAAAACTTAGAATAGGTTATACCAAAAACTATGGAACAGATTTACTGAAGTGTGTATATAAATAGAGCTAAACAATAGCAATTCAATACTTTCGGTCCATTTCCATATGAGCTCAACCTCAATGATACTTAAAAGATGTTAGCAAAATGTTTTTCAATTATTAGA
The DNA here is from genome assembly GCA_036927795.1 of Iris macrosiphon. Taxonomy (NCBI): domain Eukaryota; kingdom Viridiplantae; phylum Streptophyta; class Magnoliopsida; order Asparagales; family Iridaceae; genus Iris; species Iris macrosiphon. The sequence goes on along the minus strand of JAYESA010000011.1, from coordinate 165,615,848 downwards.
TTTCCCAAGTGCTTTTTTTTCTCAGCAATAAGGGTATTTTATTAATCATCTACTTTTCAAGATTTTCCCAAGTGCTTACTTATTTCCCGTGTTTCACTATTGTGTTCTAGAACAAAATTACGCTTGAACCCATGGAGATAAAAAAAAATATTAATTAATTGAAAGAAAAAGAAAGTAACAAATGTAGGGAAGAGAGCCATTTACCAAGGAAAGAGTGTCCTGTGGGTTTTTACCATAACAGTAACGTTATGCATTCTCCACAAACTTGTATGCTTATTTGAAATTGCATCAGTGCCCTAAAATCTTGGCCAAAGAGGGTTAATCAATTGATTGATCGGACTAGCAAAGTTCCTAGCTGGCCACATAATTTGGTTAAATGGTAACAGGCATCGGCAAAGCAATTAATGAATTTTTTTTTTTTAATCTTTCATCCCAAATCCCAAATTTCTGGAGTCGGCTATTCTAAATCCTTTTCTCCCATTCAGCTCTGTTAAAGGCAATGTCTTACAACTACAACAACAACAAAGCGTTTATCCGAAATTTTTGGGGTCGCTTCTTTGAATTCTCTTCTTCCATTCGGCTCTGTTAAGGGTCGGGTCATGTGTCCTTTGTAATGCTAACAAAAACCATACCCTTTTTTAAAACTTCAAACCATGTTTGTCTAGGTCTTACCTCTAAATCCTAGCACCTCCATCTTAGCATCCTTTGTAACAAATATATGCTCTTGTAAGGAGGGACAAATATATGCCAGCAATCCATCTTGGCCTCAAGGTTCAAAGTATCGGTATCGGAATCGGTATCGGACCATTCCTATGAGTATCGGGATCGGCGGTATCGGTAGTATCAGCGGTTTCGGATCGGAGTATCGGATTTTTTTGGTATCGGAAAGCAAACAACTATTAGTAAATTATTAACATTTTAGAGAATATATTTTATACATTTATGCATAATTTAAAGTATTTTCAGTATTGTTTCTTAGTATTTTTGATATTGAATGAAATAGTAGTCATCCTTGTCGATTGATTTATATGCGATAGATAAGTTTTCCTCTTTTATATGTTTTTACAACCTTACTTTGCTTTTACATCCTTTCTAATTGGTCTTTTTAATTCAAATTTTTTCGTCGAATTGACTGGAAAAGAGACCTCTAATGTCGGTATCGGTCAGTATCGGTCGGTATCGGATCGGGACATGCCAAACTGTATCGGTATCGGCCGTATCGGATCGGTATCGGCCGATACTTTAAACTATGCTTGGCCTGTTAAGGGACATGTCATGTGTAACATTAATAAAAAACATATCTTTGGCCTCAATCTAAGTTTTTGTATGCCTACCCCTAGTTCTAGTAGCACCTTTGACTATACCTTATCACTTATATGTAGTGCATTTATTGGTCCTTTTTGCACATGTCCAAGAACTTAAAACCACATGGGGCGATTTTTTTCTCAAGTTATCCACAATTGGCGCCACCTCCAACTTCCCGTAAATACACTCATTTCTTATTCAAACTTTCAATGTATTCAATAAAAATCAATGTCGTATCAAATAGCAAAATTATTTAATATAACATTAAATTACATTTTTCCACATACCAGAAAAGGAATACAGCATAATAAAGAGGTCAAAACAGTAAATACATAATTTCAGGCTTTAAGTCGGTGGCTTGGTATCTTGGTCATCCAGGGTGCAACGATGCACAACATTAAGAAGCTTGACCAGAGTGAATAATACATTCATGATGATTTACAAGGAGAATGTTGCTTGCAAACATATTTTAATTGTAATAAAAGAACACAAAAGTATCTTGTTTAACAGCAGGGTTCAACCAAAGAATACATGTTTGATGGCTTAACTTTGATGATAATGTGCAGTAAAGATGCCCCTGAACCATCTAATTATACATGTATGCACTGTGCATAAGTTGTACCCTACCAAATTGACATATGAGATAACTCCTAGAGCATATGTTGAACAAGCAAACACAAGATCAAAAGGTTTTTAGATCCTAGGTATGCGTGGAAGTTCTAGATAACCATATGAACTTTCACGAATCATAATCACAAAGCATAGAAAAATATCAGACCATTCACTCCCTAGATGAGTTGGGCAATATTTTTAACATGTTAGATGACAAACATAAAGTGGCTAAACACCATCCTTAAGAAACTTGTGGTGTCTCCAAATAGCTCAAAATCTGAGCACATTGGTAGTCTAGTAATCCAAGACAATTAAAAAGTATGTTGGACGAGTTACCAATGGATTACAGTGGCTGATATTAATGAATCCACTGTTCATGATCCTGTTCAGATGGTATCATGCAAATTTATGATCTTATTATAGAACCTAAGAAGCCAACAAGAATAAAGAATTTATTGCAGCAACAAGACTATCATATTACTTTCCTTGACAAAGCCAAAAGGTTTCATTTGAGACCATTCAAGTATGGTACTGGGTAATTTTGGATCATGGTATTGGAATATCAAGTTTAGGCTGTGCCAAGATTTTATCTTCAATAGAATGTTTTAAGGTTAGGCATAATTTTATATGTTATTAACGTAACTCAAGTTAGTTGCAGCGAATTATAGTTGGCCTCTCTAAATATTAGTCATATTTCATTGGAAGATATGACCAGATCACCTCAAATAACTTTTTCTCACTTTTGAAATGAATTTGACGCCGTTCACCACTGTATTTTGCTATAATGATTTTATAGTGCATTTAAAAGGACAACTTTGTAGCATTGTATTTCAAGTATACTGGTGGAAGAATTGAGTTTTACCCAACTTGAAGCATTTAAAATCATTTCAAGTCGAACCCAACGCATTAAGAATGAATTTGATCTGAACCCGACCCATTCAAAATGAATTTGGTCAGATTCCAACCTAACTGAAATGAAGTAGCCTAAACCGAGTTTGTCTAAATGAACTCAAGTGTGAATCCAACCCGAGCTTGATCAATTTGAATTGAATTCATTTCACACGACTTATTTCAAATGAACTTGGTTCAAGCCTGACTCATTTAAAATGGTTGAGAGTCTAAATAAGACCTGATAAAGATTATGATAAACTTGAATAAGAGATCATTAGCAAAGAAAAAACAAGGCTGACAGCTGGAAGGTAGGGAAATTAATATCCACGTGGGGCCTCCTTGACGGTCTGAGGATCTTTGGTTATAAAGTGGCTTGGCTATGAGGTGAGGAAGTCATCAAGCAAAGCTGAAAATTGGCCTGAAAGAGCTACTATGACATGCAGAATGGAAGTGTCAAATTTGGGCTGGTGCTGGTTCATACCCGTGAAGCCAGCCCATTCCTGGTCACTCCAATGGAGCGATGGAGTAAGGGCAACAATTTGGCTCGATCCTCCAACCCGCCTTCTTAGGTGGGTTTGCACATGAAAGGGTCAACTAGTCTAACCCGTTTAATAATGGTGGGTTCGAATCAAAGGTGATGACCCGCTTGACCCATTCATCGGACGGAATGGATACAAATACACCCGTAAACCGATACCCCGATCCAAAAACGAACATTATAGAATTTTGACCACTTTTAGCAAACTACTCGGTTTTCACAAAATTGAAAATTTAAGAATCAAGGAATGAAGAACCAACCAAGTACAAGGACATAATACGGAAAAACTAGAAAAAAATCCACTTCAATCAGTACAAGTTAATAGAGTCAGGATCGGGTTGAGCCTCCGACCCAATTGCCACCCTACGTTGAAGACAGAAAACAGCCATAGCGGATTTTCGATGATCATGATGATAATATCATAATAGTATTAAAATAAAAGTGGTGAAAAATTTTGCCTAGGTATTGGGAAATTGCCCCTGGTCCATCAGAATCCTGATTGTCCCAAGGATTGCCTGTTTTGGAGACATTTTAGTAGTTTTCCTTGTTTCTTTAGGCTTAAGAGTTTCCACATATTTAGAAATATTTAGGATCATGAATTTAGGAACGAAGAGTCTTCTTCCTTCTAGGTTAAGTCTCTTTGGTCTATAAAAGGGGGTTTCTTAAGACGTTGTAATCTTATTGGAAGATTGAGAGGTATAATTATTACTCTTTGCCAGAGTGGAAGAAGAGGATTAATAGATAATCTATCAGAGATCTTCCCTCAAACCTTTGTGTTATTTGAGCACCCACATCCCAATTCTATAAGATTAAGTAATCAACTCCTCAATATTATCGGGATCACTTGATGCCCACGGATATAGAATAGAATAGAATAGAAAATCTTGAAATACTATTATACTAATTAGGAAACTCAATATAGAGAAGTCGGCACTCTGGTACTCTTTATAGCATGTTAGTATACATCACTACATATAAATTGAAATTTTTGAAGTCGCTGCATTAATTAATTCAAGAACAAAAAATTTATAGCACCAGCAGCAAAATCTTAAACTAAGCTCATGCAGGGGCTGCACTGGTAGGATAGAAATAACAAAATGGAGCTGAAAGTCCCATATTTTGCATTGACACTTCACGGAGAACACTCATATTTTGATGAATTTTCTTCATGACAGCAAATATATGCAACATATGCTGAATGCAATATTTGTTCTGTAAGCTGAGTTGGAAATCCAATGTATATTTAGGTGTAAGTGAAATCCTAGTTTTTGTGTAGCTACAATAGGATGTTTGCATGTATAAGTAGAGAATTTGGTTGATTAGGAATTTTAAAACATATAAGAGATGGGAGAGTCCTTCACTCTTTCGCGGAACGTGTAATAGAGATTACTGAAATTCCTTATAGTAAATTGTATCATCTTACCTCTTCATCTAGAATCATTATAGTCTAGGGGGACTTGGCGGGTGCTCCTTGGTTGTATGAGCTCAAACTGTTATCCAAAAGGTAGGTCTACCTATATGCCAACTAGCCACCTAGGTTTTATGGCATGCCCTTCTCATGCTCATAGTTACACCTTGGCCAGGAATTCGACACCAATATAAAGGGTTGACGTCAAGTCAACACGCGGTCTTTAAGCTGTCAAATCTTCTATGGAGATTATGCACCATAACCGACCCTATTATTATGGGAGAATGATGGGAGAAGGATTGAATGACAATTATGATGATGATAAGAGACTGGAGAGTGAAAATGTTTCAATAAATGTTGTTGGATGATGATGTAGCTGCTCCATTTATCACTCTCCCTCCTATCAAATGTAGTTGCCAGTGGTATTGCAATCATTTTGGACACAAAAATCTGCAGCATATTGGAGAAATCTTGCAACTTTTAATTCGTTTTATGTGCACCATTGCAAATACTGGAAATACCTCAACTATTGCAACATTTCTTGCAGCATCACTACTCATTTCTTGCAGCATCACTACTCACACAGTGAAGCAAGTCAAGATGAGATTGGACTTTGTTGCTTCTTCATGGCACAATCATGTTCTCACCACCATTATACTGTACTTCCCTTTTAGGTATTACCCATGACATTTAAGTGATCAAAACAGACAAAACTTCATAAGTAGATTTATGGATAAATTGACCATGGTAGATCAATCTTCCAGACAAATGAAAAGGTATTACATTGGTGGTTAGTTGGTTTGTGGTCGGTTGAGCAGTGCAAAATAAGATGCATAGTCCCTATTACTAAAATAATGGGAATAGCAAGACAATAGGTTCACAGGTGACTCAAACAAGCAAACAGAATAGTTCACATGACAAAAAAAAAAAGTATGCATACTTTACTGTTCTGTTTTAACTCTTCTTTCCATGTTCCTGTAGGGAAAGAATTTTGTAAATGGAAAATATCCACCTGAAAAGAGAAGCCAATTACACAAATATAAGTACCAATATGAATGGCAATAAACTGCTTAACTATATCAATAACACAAAAGTACAAACATACTGTTCCGGTAAAATAAGTAAGAAAAGATAGCATAATCCCATTCTCCAGGGTAGAGTGGACCCGAGTATTGACCATCATCCCAGGAATCAGAAGGTCAATAGAGAGGCCCTTGAGATCTTTGGCCTGCAGACAGCATATATAGTTCATATAGAGAGGGTATTCCAAGCTAAGAAAACTGAAGCTAAAATAGAATATTTTCAAAGATGGATAAAAGTCAAGAAAGTCGAAGCATACCACAGATTTGGACACCAAATCAGGATCAGCATTCAGATGAACAACCCCTCTACTTTTATCTATACTCTTTACTACACATTGTAGCAACCTCCCTTTGGATAATTCACCACCACCTGCACCAAATAGTGACATTATCATCATTAAATAGCACCATAAGTTTGTGTATTTGTCCTTCAGACACAATTTGCAGCCCAAAAGCAGTATGATAAGATGGTAAAACCTTTATGGGACAAACAGGCAGCTAATATGCTTCTCATTGGTGGCACCATCTTGTGAAATGAACAATATAAATTAAAGCAGCAGATGGCCAAAAGGAAGATATAGCTTTTGGGTAGGAATTTGGAACAAACTTGCCATTGGTAGGAATTTGGAACTTGCCCACCCAAAATTAGCCTTCAAGATTCATAGCAAAGCAAGGCTCTCTACAGTTTAAACTTGCCATGGGTAGGAATTTGAACAAACTCACAGCGCATTGTCGTGTTGGTCAATTATTTTGGCGGTCTTAAGAAACTTGCTAAATAGATTACCCCCCTGTGATGGGAGAAGTCTTGCTGATATCAAAGGGGGTGAAAATATCACTGTTAGAGGGCTACATCCAACTAAAGGGAACTGTTTATAATAGGGAGGAGGGGCAGCCATTTTAGTAAATATAATAAAATTGCATATGATGAAATAGAAGATTTTAACAATCATGCTGGAAGTCTTGTCAAGTATAGTATTAGATACCTTGACCACTCCGAGGCAAAAATCCAGAGAAAGAAGATACTCCAAATTGAAGAATGTAGCCATGGTCCTCAACGCTCTTCACTTGTGCTATCAGAACCTAGATGGATAATATGACCAACATAATTTATATCACATTCAGTTAGACATAACTTTTATTTCATCTTATTGTTTGTATAAATCCTAATGTTTCGATTAAATTTACATGGTAAAAAATATATATGCATATGCTCAATAGAAGATAAAAATGAGGTTATACTCATAGAAGATAAAAACACAATAAATCATGTATATATAGAACCTACAGATAGCATTGTGTTTAAGTAGATGAGCTAGAAATATAATTACCATACATGAAAATGCGCATTAGATTTTGGAGTAACTCGTCTCTCTATCAGATCTAGGTAATTTCTAGTTTTCTACATGAAGTGACACTTCCATCTGAACGATTTGTTTAGAAGTTGTTTCCTAGTCCTTTTATACACTAATACGCAGCAACAAAGGTATTCTGCAGTATCATTCCATTTTCCTTCAAAGTTTTTATATCAATGGGTACACAAGAAACTGAATGGTAACCTACTTCACAAATAAAATAAAAAAAATAACCAAACCAAATATAGAACCTAACATAGGATGTACCCATAACCAACAACTTTTTCTTTTTTGGCGTCCTAACTTGTCTCAACATTCTTCCACGCTGTTTTAGATTAATTGCATCTCATGAGAGTCATCACAGAATCTTATGAGTCAACAATTTTCCAAACTTATTTATTCGTAAACTATTTCCGTCCAAGCTTTAGAATACAGTCTAGTAATTATCATCCATAGAACTTGCTTCAGAGTATTCTTAGGTTGAATATTCAACGACAAGATAAAATTGCTAAATTCTTATCAATATATGAAATAGTGAATATTGTATTTGTAGGAGTCTCTTACAGTATTAAATAGGCAAACCATGTATTCTGTGTTTATACAATATGTATAATTGCATCTCTCTATACAAGAGGAAACCAAAAAAGTAAGGCAACCTACTGGCTACTACACGAACATTATAATGGTGCAAATTTTGTGTGTTTCAAAACATAGACTATGTTGAATCTTATACATCAGATGTCACGTATAGTATAAACAACTTGAGCTATGGAAACAACTGTCTGAGGGCCCACTCAGAGTATGTAACAGCAGAAAATTCGTAAGTAGCTCTTATATATAGACGTGATTATGGCATACCATTCCATCTTGAACAGCATCTATCGTGAGACCCTTATATAGCAAACTAAGACGCAGAGAGAGCCAGATTCTTTTGCTTCCTTTCCCCTCTCTTTTATCACCATCAACCCTCAGTACTATGCAGGAAACAAGTTGACCAACATGAAACTTGCTAGAAAGCATATTGTTTTCAGTATCCTGTCAAAGAAGGAAAAGAGAGGTGATATATACGAGTCCATTAGTTGTAGCTACATTATATAAATGATAACCGATCTTCATATAGGTCAAGTATACTTCCTCTTATACTTCACCAAGGTAGTTAAGAAGAACATGTTAGTTCTAGTACCTTATCTGTGTTGCCTAAAACAATATCTGATACTTCCTCTGCACGAACAAATCCTCTTAGTCCTCCAGGAAGGCTGACTACAAGATCCTTGGTATTTACTTCAACAATGACTCCCCAAAGTTTCATTTTTGGTGAAATGTTCTGGAAAGACAACAAAAGAATGACAGCTGGTTATATTCTACTTAATGAGGAGAGAAATGGCACAATCAAATATAACATAATATAATATAATGATGCAAGAGGAAAATACATGCAGATAAATATACATAACAAACGGATGCTGTGAACAACTAATACGATCCGATTGTACTCTTTTTTCTCTTTTGATTGTTTAATCGTGCAAAGACAAGATTACATGTTTTAATTTTTGGTAGAAACGCATTCTCTAGTTGTTGGTTGTTTCTAAACATATTACCGACAACAAACTTGTTGTCACAAAAGCTGGCACCTAACTACAAAATGACCCCTGCTCATAAACTTTCTCTTAGACTGGATGGAAATACCAATTGGTAACTACAGAGAATGAGGAAAAGATATGGCGAACCAAGTGGAAGAAAAACGAGCTAGTTACCTCGATCAAGAATTACTCACTCACATGATCAGACTCAACCTTTCCTGCTTGACTTGTGCTCTTGGAAAAATGATAGTGCTCTCATCTTCTTCTCACAGTAATTTCAAACTTTCTTGGTAGTATTCACATTTTAAGCATGAAATTCTACATGGGAAAGAAAATTCTTGATGTAGACTACTCTACCTATAGTCTTAACTTCCATCTTCCTCTATTATGTAATTACATTCAGGAACCTAACTTCCGAAGTATAGGCTTGTCACTTCCTCCAATCAGCAAGCACAATCTTCTTCTAGAAAAAAACTCAGACATTCTTCGTCAAAGTGTGAACCCTCTAATTCTAAGAAGAAAATCCATCAATCATCTCTGCGCTATGTAAATTTATCACCACATGTTAGATCATAAAACTACAGATTTGAAGTCTACTAGTTAATAGGAGCAAATGCAGTTTTTTTGTTTCCTCACTATAACCTTTGTACGTATGCGCTATTAGTAAGAAAATATTAGGTCATAAAACTAAGGAGTTGAAGTTTTCTAGTTAATGGGAGCAAATCCAGTTTTTTTCCCTCGCTATAACCTTCGTCCGTACAACCTACTAGTATATATGCACGTGCCTTGTATGTATTTCATATTACTTGGGAAGAGCAAATAGCCTCCTTAATTTTTCTTCTTCTATACGTAATTACATAACTATACATATCAAATTTAATGAACAATTTTAATTAGTAAATATAGATGAGGGCATTTTTGGGAAAAAAACAAAAACTTTCAAGCCTACTTTTCTCATTATATAGGAGTATAGACTAGTATAGATTAGTAAGAAACTGCATAGTATATTAAGGTGCATTTCCACAATGTAACCTTTGTGTTTACTAGCCATTGTCACATGTCAGTGTGACACTTCATTTATGCATTTCCCTCGCCTGGCCAATATCTGCCGACTCTCCATGTTCGTAGAAGATAAAGGGAATAGTAACAGAAGGTCGTAACTTGACTAAGGTCTAAAAAAAGTCATAGGCACTGTAGTAGCTGGCGCCAAGCATTGAAACAGTTGTGAAACCTGGTAACTGAGAAATATTATTCTACATAAGCATACCTTCAAAGTGATTCGATTGGCAAATCTCGGGAGCTTCCCAGAGATCCCTTCGCCGAAGAGCGATCCCAAGTCATCGTCGCCGGTGGCAGAACGCTTCTTCTTAGCTCCTCCTTTCTTCTTACCCTTGTCTTTCCCCTTCTTCGACTCGTTCTCTTCTTTCTCAAATTCTGCATCGGCTTCGGCCCGCGCTTGCGCCTCCTCTTGCCTGCTGAGAAGTCTCCCTCCCCCTAAACCCACAACAGCAATCACCAAAAAATCACTCCAAAAAAGGAAATTATATTTTTCATCTTTTGCATGTACACCTCAAAATGATTTTTTTTTTCCCTCTTCTCCCGTGCCCACAAATAAAACTAACACAAAATACCCATAATGTGACGGGAATAAAAAAAAATATCACAGCTTTCAATAAAAAAAACCCATTGTAGAACATGCTTTTTGGTAGTATTAATGAAATGGGCATCAAAAAAAAATCATCTTTACAGAAAAGTTATATATATTTACCAGTTTTATAAAAAGTCGCATCCTTTACCATCAAAAAATCACATTTTTACAAATAATTGTGGAATATACTTTCCAGTTGTGATAATGAGATGGGCATTAAAAAAACAAAGAAAAAATATTATTTTTACAAGAATATACCTCTCGGGAAAGCTGGTTCTTCATCTTCAACGAGAATCGGAGTAGGAGGCGGCAACGCTTGTCGCTTATCGTCCCTCTTCAATTTCTTGAAGGGTTTGTTCTGTTTGGGACCTAAATCTTTGGACCCGCCCTTCTGATGCTGCTTCTTCGTGTTGTTCTTCTTTTCGCTTTGAGCTGCCATTGGCGGAGAGGGAGGTCGGGAGCTTGGGGTGGAAAATTAGGGTTTTGGAAGAAAAAACAGGCTCAGGGTTTAATAACTTGTCGAGGTCGGGGAGGTCGGGGAGCTTAGGTTTAATAAGTTGAGGTCGGGAGGTCGGGGAGGTCGGGAGGTCGGGGAGCTTAGGGTTTAATAACTTGAGGTCGGGGTGGACATGAAGGATCTGTGTGGGAGGAGCATCGTTGAAGGAATGGTGAGGAAGGGATGGCGAGGAGCTGAAGAAGTCTGCAACTGAGATGTCGCACGAGGTTCGTAGAGTTGCAGAGGAAGGGGGTCTTCTTAGGGTTTAATAACTTGAGGTCGGGGAGGTTAGGGTTTAATGACTTGAGGCAGCCATTGGCGGAGAGGGAGATGGGGGAGTTTGGGTTTTAAAACTTGAGGTGAGGCAGAGGCTAGTGCAGGACTGTTGTTTGGACCCAATAACCCGTACGCGATAACAAATATGTAAAAAAGAAAAGAAAAATCATGTTTTGTTATAAAATTTTATATATATATATATATATATATATATATATATAATTTATATATATATATTTTGTAAAGACTTACAACAAATAATAGACTTACAACAAACAAATAAATAAATAAATATTAATTACATATAAATTATATATGTAGACTTACATACAAATAAATAAACAAATAAATAAATATTTATATTCAGGAACTTAACTTCTGGAGTATAGGCTTGTCACTTCCTCCAAACAGCAAGCACAATCTTCTTCTAGAAAAAAAAACTCAGACATTCTTCGTCAAAGTGTGAACCCTCTAATTCATAAACCTTAGACTTTATCAAATAAATTCTAAGAAGAAAATCCATCAATCATCTTTGCGCTATGTAAATTTATCACCACATGTTAGATCATAAAACTACATATTTGAAGTCTACTAGTTAATAGGAGCAAATGCAGTTTTTTGTTTCCTCACTATAACCTTTGTACGTATGTGCTATTAGTAAGAAAATATTAGGTCATAAAACTAAGGAGTTGAAGTTTTCTAGTTAATGGGAGCAAATCCAGTTTTTTTCCTTCGCTATAACCTTCGTCCGTACAACCTACTAGTATATATGCACGTGCCTTGCATGTATTTCATATTACTTGGGAAGAGCAAACAGTCTTCTTAATTTTTCTTCTTCTATACGTAATTACATAACTATTCATATTAAATTTAATGAACAATTTTAATTAGTAAATATATATGAGGGCATTTTTGGAAAAAAAAATAAAAACTTTCAAGCCTACTTTTCTTATTATATAGTAGTATAGACTAGTATAGATTAGTAAAAAAACTGCATAGTACATTAAGGTGCATTTTCACACTGTAACCTTTGTGTTTACTAGCCATTGTCACATGTCAGTGTGACACTTCATTTATGCATTTTTCTCGTCTGGCCAATATCTGTCGACTCTCCATGTTCGTAGAAGATAAAGGGAATAGTAACAGAAGGTCGTAACTTGACTGAGGTCAAAAATAAGTCATAGACACTGTAGTGGCTGACGCCAAGCATTGAAACAGTTGTGAAACCCCGTAATTGATAAATATTATTCTACATAAGCATACCTTCAAAGTGATTCGATTGGCAAATCTTGGGAGCTTCCCAGAGATCCCTTCGCCGAAGAGCGATCCCAAGTCATCGTCGCCAGTGGCAGAACGCTTCTTCTTAACTCCTCCTTTCTTCTTACCCTTGTCTTTCCCCTTCTTCGACTCGTTCTCTTCTTTCTCAAATTCCGCCTTGGCTTCGGCTCGCGCCTGCGCCTCCTTTTGCCTGCTGAGAAGTCTCCCTCCCCCTAAACCCACAACAGCAATCACCAAAAAATCACTCTAAAAAAGAAAATTATATTTTTAGTCTTTTGCATGTACACCTCAAAATGATTTCTTTTCCCCTCTTCTCCAATGCCCACAAATAAAACTTACACAAAATACCCATAATGTGACGGAAATAAAAAAAAGATCACAGCTTTCAATAAAAAAGAACCCATTGTAGAACATGCTTTCTTGTAGTATTAATGAAATGGACATCAAAAAAATTAATCTTTACAGAAAAGTTATATATATTTTCCAGTTTTACAAAAAGTCACATCCTTTACCATCAAAAAAATTACACTTTTACAAAAAATTGTGGAATATACTTTCCAGTCGTGATAATGAGATGGGCATTATAAAAACAAAGAAAAGGATTACTTTTACAAGAATATACCTCTCGGGAAAGCTGGTTCTTCATCTTCAACGAGAATCGAAGTAGGAGGCGGCAACGCTTGTCGCTTATCGTCCCTATTCGATTTCTTGAAGGGTTTGTTCTGTTTGGGACCTATAACCCTAAATTATATATATAGGGTTAGGATTAGGATATTAGACTTACATACATATAAATTATATATGTAATTAATGTTTATTTATTTATTTGTTTGTTGTAAGTCTATTATTTGTTGTAAGTCTTTACAATATATATATATATATATATATATATATATATATATATATATATATATATATATATATAACCGAATAAGTGCACCAATGCCTCTTGTCCATCAGTCAACTTCCAGTACATAACGCCATCCCCATAACCCTAATCCTAACATCTTAAATTTGAAGAAATGTGAGAAGAATATCCTTATGGTTTTGGTTGAATTTTTTTGGCCAATAGTTATGACCTCTTTAAGTCTACTCTACGACATACGTTATTTTCTTACGGCATATAATTATTACTGAATTTCAGGACTATCAAATATTTTGAGAGTCCAAACAATAGCCAGGACTATCAAAAAATTTAGTGTTAGTAATTGTGTTACGGTTAGTGTTATGATTAAAAAAATAATTTAAATAATTAGTGACATTATTAGGATTAAAGTTATAAAAATGATTAGGTTTGGAATATGGTTAAAACTTTTAACCATAACACTAATCCTAGTACTAACAAATTAGGGTTAGACAAACTTGTCATGGACATGGCTAAAATTAGTTAATTAAATATTTTTACTATGGCTAAAATTAAATAAAATTACTAACTATAAAAACTTTGTTAGTATCATTTTATTAATTTTATTAACTAAAAAAAATTATTAACTATTAAATAAAATACAAAAAAATTACTGTCATTTTATTATTTGTTATTAAATAAAATAAAAAAATATTATTATCGTGGTCATGGATAAAATTAGACAAACTCGTATTATACTAACCCAACCCCCAACCAACCGAAACCAATCCAATCCTCAACTCAAATAATCCGGAGAGGCGAAATTTTGTCAACATGGTTGGCGAATATTTGGAGAAATTTTTTTTTGCCAATCCAGATAGCAAAAATTCAAAAATTAATTTAAAAATAAAATAATGTCCTTAATTTGGTCAACTGAGTTGGCGAAATTTGAGCAACTTCAAATTTTCGCCAACTCTGTTGACGAAATATTTCGTCCAATTTAATTTTTAAATTTTTTTTCCTTTTGGCTAATTATGAGCAAATTCTTATCGTTACATCAAATTTTCTGTAAAAAAGGAGTCAGTGGGATCGTGGCATGTTGGTTACGATGGAGGACTTCCATGGGGATATACACGGTTAAAAAAAATCTTTGAAATTTGATTTCTAATCCGATAGAAAGAACATATAAAAAAAAAAGGAAAAAGAAAAAGAAAAGAAAAAGAAAAAGAAAAAAAACTCTCGAGTAAGAAAGGAAGGAGGGGGTATCCAAGAGGTGGAACGAAGAGGAATGTTAGGGTTGACCATAATCGCTAGTCATTCGGGGCGTGGAACTATTTCACTTCTCATCATAAGTCTTATTTTCTACTACTTGATTCACATAACTGAAAAACAAAACTATTACAAAGACATCTCATGTCCATTAGAAATCACATCAAAATCTCACTTTTTTTACCTACCAAAATCAAAATTTTGGACTATACTTTGGTTTAAACTTCTTGAATTCCATTAAGGCTTTGTTTTGTTCACGGATTCAAGAAATCAGAAAAGAAAACTTTTTTCTTTTCTTTGTTTAATAGTGACATACTTGGAAAAATATTTTTCTGACAGGGAAAAAATAGGATAAATTTGTTTTCCTCTCAAAACCCATGTGATTGATTTTTTTCTCTTCCTTTCCCAACATTTTTACCAAAAAATATGACAAAAATAAACATGTGTTATAGTCTATTTTACCAATTAACTCATCGTATTCTGGATCTTTTTCATTAGGATATTATTGGAACATTGATATATTTTTCCTTTCCTTTCATGTACTAACAAAACACTAGAAAGAAAATCAAATGTCCTTCCTACATGGTTTTCTTGTTTTACCAAACATAGAAAAAAAAATCTAACATGAATTATACTTTCTCATTCCTATGGAAAATACAAGGGAATTCGTTTCTTTTTCGTGAACAAAACGAGGCCTAAGGGAAACACATACATATTGCATGTATGACATTTTGTTTTCTTTTTCTTCACGAACATCCTCTCTGTTATGCTACGACAACTTTCATTCTCTCTATTATGCTAACATGATATATTTATAAATACTAAATGTAGGGATCTAGACTAGTGTAGGGATCTAGACTAGTGTGTTGACACTCTTTTAAGTGAGCACCCCCTTTCAAGCTCGACTTTTTAAGAAAAATAAGCTCAAGGTTCCAAACGAATTTAAATAAAATTAAGCACAAGTTCGACTCTCTAAAATGTTTTTCGAGCCACTCTTTAAAATCTAAATCTTGATGAACTTGTATAATATCAAGTTTAAGCTTGAATTAGCTTATTTATGAATTAATGAGCTTTGTCTCAAACCAAAAGTACAACTCAATAAATATCAAAGTGAAAATGTTTAAATGAATTTTGTACCCCATTAGAAAAGTTTGTTAGTGTAGATATAAATTTTGTACCCCATTAGAAAAGTTTGTTAGTGTAGATATATGTTTTATATAAGTATATATATCAACAAAAGTAAATTGGCTCACGAGTTAACGAGTCAAATACCTCTAAACTCTTGTTTGGACTCTTTAATGTAACAAGTCTATTTTGAGGTGCAAGTTCTTACTCTCAAGCTCAAAAAAGATTCAGTTCACGAACTTTTCAGTGAGTCGAATTCGAACCAGCTCACAAATTGTTTCGTTCATTCACATCCTTTATTATTGCAAACTCTAAAGTGATGTATCTTATCCTTAATTTGTTATCATGGTTACTTGTATTGATTATTGTAAATATAATTAATACCCAATGGCTTGTAATTTTTTATTATTTTAAGTGTCAATTCAAATTTGCTGCAATTTTGAAAAGTGGGAAGAAAACTACATTGGCATAAAAACATGTAAAAAGTGGCAAAATTATACTTTGTTTTTATATAAACAAGAAAAAGAAAAAGACAAATTCTACAGACACTTCATTTTTTGCTTAGGACAGTCCATTACTTTAGGACAGTTGTCACTACCCCATTTCCAGAGCCGGGTATTTTTTTATTTTAATTTGGTTAATTGTGTATTTATTATAAATATTTGTATTTATATTTAATTAGTGATTGTATTATTTTTCTATTGATTGTTTTAGGGTTTTGACTAGCCTGGACCCATGTCAGACCCTAGTGGACCCATGTCCGACCCAACCCTCACCCTTGTGAGACATATTTTTGGATTTAGAATATTTATTATATTTTATTTTAGTTAGTTGGAGAGATTGGGAGTTAGTTTGAGTGCTTTTGGAATCCCAAACCCAAACCCAAGTTAAGGAGGGCATTTTGGTCTTTTGGCTTTTTGTAACCCCTTTATTTGTGTTAGACCCGATCAACCACAGCCCCCATTCCCAGCCGACTAGCAGCACAGCCCCTCCCCACTCTTCTTCTTCACTACTTCTTCTTCTTCTTCTCCATTCTCCATTTCTTCTTCTTTCCTTCTCCCAACTTCAAGTAAGTGCTCTATTTCTCCTCTTTCTTCTTCTATTCTCCATGAATGTTAACCCTAACCCTACATTTTT
>JAYESA010000011.1:165549830-165598907 GCA_036927795.1 Iris macrosiphon | reverse complement strand
ATATATATGTAGATACCTAGGTATATGCATATATGTATTAGATATATATATTTTCTAGCCTATATTATTAAATAGGTATATATCTATAAGCATAGTTAGTTAGCTAGAGGGGTAGTTAGAGGGGGTATTGGGCGATATCTCAATACCTTGAGATATCAAGGTATCTCAATACCTTTAGATATCCAAGGTATTGAGTTTCGAGCGGAATTTTTGAGAATTTGCCTAGGTTTGAGTTTAGAGATAGGTTTTTATGTATATGTGTATATATTTACGTGTGCTAGCATAGGTTTTAGAGGGTAGAGATGGGGCGTATAGCGTAGGGTGAGGTATTGGATACCGAGGGTATCCCGGTATCTCAAGGAGGCGAGTTTGAGGGTTTGTTAGCTTAATGACCTAGTTTTGACCTAGAATTTTAGGGGCACCCTAGTTTGACCTAGAGTTGACCGTAGTTGACCCGGTTGACCATCAAAGTCAACTTTTGACCTAATTTTGACCCAGGGTTGACTTTTTGGACCACGGTTGACTTTTTGACCAGATTTCACCGGTTTGACCCATTTAACCTAGAACGACCCTAGAAGCCTATTTTTAGTTATTTTATATCTGTTTAACTCATTAGAAACCTGTTTAACCTTGCTTTTCGTAATAGGTCCTTACGACACCAGTTCGGATCGCCAGTTGCTCAGGACGTCAGGCGAGTATATTCTCTGATAGTTTTCATTATCTGATGATTATTATGATTCAGCTTCTAGTATAGTATCATCTGATTTTTCTGGCACAACACGGGACACAGACTGGTATTTCTGGATTTATTTACTTGTGACACGTATATTTCATGTTTCTGGCCTCTATTTTTGAATCACCTACTGGAATCACCTACAGGCATCACTTCAGGCATCACTCATGTTTCTAGCTGGACTCATACTTGATTTACGTGTCGGGTCTTGGATTCACTTGTACTAGGCGGAAAAATACTCGAGTAGACATATAAACATTCTTATCTGGAATCATCAGGAATCATCCCCTCTGGTCTAATCTGGAATGATAGCAGCCGCGCACCCAGTGCGCGGTGAGCCGTACTTACCCCTAGTCGTTTACATGTCAAAACAGGTATTTCAAAGACACGAGTTCATTCTTTATAGTCTGGACTCTCTTGCATTTCTTGCTGGTCTCACTTATAGTTTCTGGACTTGACTCACTACATGTATTTCATGCTGGACTCACTACACGTTCATGTGCACAGACTTACTCTTAGTTGAGATTTATTGTATCTTGCAGTTATTACTATCTTGCTTCTGATATTCATGCATCTTTACCTTTATGCACCAGTGCTATGTATATTTCCTTGTTCCATACTTTATTTCATTCACCTTGCTACTTGCTACAACTGTTTTATAGTTTTTATCATTTAATTGGAACTGCTGTTAGAGATGTACTTGCTCCAGTCCTGACTGGACATATTTTTTCCAGAGTATCCGGAGGATTAGTGTCCGACGTTTTATGGACCTGAGCCTGTCGATGGTGCAGACAGGGACCCTCTAGTTTAGGAGTAATTTCCGGGTTGGTAGCCGGGATCACTAGGACCTTGTTATTGATTTTATTAGCTTTTAGCACTAGATTTGTCTCCGGTTTTGGATTTGAGACCTTGTATTATATTTGATTCAGGATGTTGTATTATTATTATTGATGTTGTGGTTGTTTTAGTTGTAGTTGTTTAGACTTTTTAGTTGTTAGTCTTCTTTGTTATCTTATCGTGCTTAGATTCGTGATTGAGTACTTGATTATCGTTATGATATTGTTCCTCCGTTTGGAGTTGAGATCTTGACATGTTTATATATTGATTGCGTGGGATTGTTAGCTAGATAGTTGACCTAGACAGCGTTCTACTGCCGATGCTGTGGCGTAGGCTGGACGTACCCACGACTTATGCCCGATTTTTCGGGTATGGGTCGTGACAACAGTCAAGAGTTTTAATTTTTTTACTAAGGACAGTCCAACCCTAACCCCAACTCTGTAACACCCCGTTATGCTCAAGTGGACTACCGATTCAAACGGCAAAAGTATAATGTCCCGACCCGCTTTGCTCAGGCGAGAACACTCGTTTGAGGCAAAGGATATCCAGACTTGTCCCTACAGGATTCTGGCTTAGGCCTTCAGAGGCTCGCTTGACGTATCGCTCAACCGAGGCGAATCATCGCTAAGGTGGGTGGCTACGATAAAATTGTCTTTGCTTAGCCAACATACTTAAAATCTGGAATGATATATGCTAGTCGCTAGGTGAATCACCCCTGCATGCTAATAAAAATTCAACGCACCTAGCTAAGGGAATAAAATATTGATTACATTCAGACCCTCGCATGCTACCCTATATAATGTTGCTCGAAAAAGTCCCTGACGGTTTCACCTCTCGGCTTACCTTCGAGCCCGACCCAACGTATTTGCTTAAGTCCCTTAGAAACGAATGCTTGCATGCTTACAAATGTCTAACGTTATTGTATTATGCATGCATTCTAGTTAGCCAGGAGACTATCAAATAGCTCTTATGTATAATTGAACCTGCAAGTATCCGGGACCGTTAGGTCACCAAGGCAAATCTCTGAACCAGGGGCATGCATCAAGGCAAGTGAACATTGTACTGAAATCACATCAAGTTTACCTTTGAACGAGAATCCTGTCCATGCTCGTTCATAGCAAAAATTCAAGATTGTACTCGTGTTATTGATTGTATTATGAAAGATGTGAATTTGGATAATCCCAGAGGCTTGCATGTCGCTGACAACTCGAAAATGAGGTATCGTTCCATGGACAGTCACTGTGGCACTGGGACCGATCCGATCCGGATAGAACTTAATATATTGTACAGTCTATTATGCTGGACAAGATGACATGTAACTCCCATTGTTCTTTTACTGCATACCATTCTTTTCAGTGGCTGAACTCTATTACACAGTCTATTATGCTAGACAAGATGGCATGTAGCGCCCATTGTTCTTTCGCTGCATAACATTCTCTCCAGTGGCTGGGTCCTTTATGACTATGCCAGCGACAAACGTTCATATAGATAAGTCATCCTCGCTTAGCGGCTATCCGCATGCGAGTCATTGTATCGCATCAAATGAACAACTGAACACCTGAACGATCATGATACAACGACTCTCGTGTTTGCTTATGCCATTGCCTTGATTGTCATTATGATTGCTCGTGCTTGAATTAACTTGGTTTGCCTTGGACAGGGAAGGACAATGGTAAGTTGGTAAGTCTCACCGTGTTTCCTTCCATGTTGCACGACGCACTGCCACACGAGTTAGGCTATTCAATCTTTGCATGAAATTGATCCTAAGGCAACTAGAAAGACAACATAATAGTTGGTGCACGGAACCTATATTACGTGTTTGGATTTGTCGAGCGGGCGAGTAGCCCCCCCGCCATGACCCGATTCCGTGGAATCGCTTGGGTATCCCCCCGAATCGTGACCGCCGTACGGCCTGAGGTTGTGCCCGCACAAGGCTTTAATATTTTGCATAACGAGCACATATTCAGAGTACGCAGATAAATTGAAATACAGATTTGAAACATAGAAAAGTTCTCTTATTGATAATGAATATCTATTACAAACTCTTGAACGAGTCAGCTAATTTGCCGCACGGGCTTACAAAAGTATTGACACAAAATGAGATAGCAGTCATGTACATTACATCCCTTTACTAAACTTCAAAATGATATAGACCTCTGGACTGGAGGACGGCTTTGCACGGAGCTGTATGTGTACAGAGTTGCTAGCTCCTTCCTTCAAGTACTTCATAAAAAGTGGCGCGATCAGGATGCGCCTACAGCTGGACTGGATCGGAAGACGACTTCTGCTCCTCGCTCGGTTCGCCTTAGTACGGGGAACCTGTTTCAACGAGGGTCAATATGTCGAAACATACTGGTGAAGTCGAGCTAACCCAACTCTACCAATCAATACGTTATTTTAATAAAGCATGCATATTTTTGTGGTTTTCTATCTTGCCTTAGTTCATTTACAAGTAGCAACATATAAAATTTACTGAAATGAACTTGCCACCGTTCGGTGGCTTTTACCTGTCTGTCTGAACTACCTGCACAATACTTACCATGACTTCCCTGCCACGAAGACACAAGTTAGTTTGTAACAGGGTTAAATATACAGGGATCACTGGCATGATGCCATGAAGGAAACTAGTCTTAGACGAGAATGGTTTGCAGCGAAAGTACAGTGGGTGCTACAAGCCATCTCGTCCAGTACAGTAGACTATACAGTAGAGTTTTATCCGGACCGGATCGGTGCCAGTGCACCAGCGACCGTCCGCAGGAACCAATGACCTTGTGCACAAGTTGTCCGTGATCGAACGGTATGTTTACTAAGTTAACAGTTCATGCAGTTGAGGCAACACGAGTACAGGACAAGCAGTATTACATGATTTATTTTGCATAGCCTCCCTGAACAATTATGCGCATACAATGTGTGTTTCATACTTAGCACAATTTAAAGAACATTTATAAACGAACTAGCATACAGTATGATAACCGTTCACAAGTTTAGTTGACAACAATAATCCAAGTCTATTCCTTTTTTATCTTGATATCTTTTATTATTACTTGGTATCGTCTGATCGGGGCAACAAGAATGCAAGAGTTTTAGGTGTGAAGACTTGGAAGCAGGGCTAGCTAATCGGGATGGTAGCCACTCACTTAGTTGGTTGGAAGGGAGAAGGAAAGAGGCGCTTCAAGACTCCGCTTGTAAGTCGCCTACTGCTCGTTCACCTGCATCACGAACAGCTCGATCAATACCTCTTCCACTCTTTCCAATCTCGAAATTGAAATGCAGTTTAATGAACGAAAATAATGAAATCATCGAAACCGTTCAAGGAAAATAAGTAAATCCGAAAACTAACTCAAAGCACAAAAGCAACAAGCGATATCGAAATTCGAGGCAACAAAGATAACAGCGGAGAGGTCCCTCCTGACTCTGTCGCTAAGTCAATCCGAGGGGCACGGTCCACTAAATATGGTAATCGATTTCGAAGAAACAAATCCATAATGAGGACGAGTTCTTATTTCAATCTATCTCGATCGAACGATATCATCTTGTGTTTCTTAGTCGCGCTTCTCGAATAGGAGGAACGGGACGCCACATCCTACCCAACTAATTGGAAGTTTTGTCCTCGAAACTTAGGAATAGAACCTACCATTAGGGATTATTTTGTTGCGGGCGATGCTTATAGAGGCGGCTTAATGGGAAGTGGGGACGAATGGGGCTTTCCGGCGCTTTTCTTGAATATTTTGTAAAATGAGCAGTAAGCAGCAGAATCTCGCCCTATTCGGGAGGATTGTCTCCTCCAGAGGGGAACCCTCTCTTTAAAATAAAAAGTGGACATTCCGACACGAATCTCAGCAATCACGAACTGTATGGTTTGATTCACCGCAAACTAAACATAACCCAAGTCTCAGGCGACACTTATCAATTGCGTGCCCCGGCTGCCTGAAGAAGTGAGTCGATCTAACTTTTCTCCATACTTGCCATCGTTGTTCGGACGCTTTGCAGCATTATTTCCTCTATTATTGCTTTGGCGTTTGTGATTGTAGGTATGCACAGTACCGGTAGAAACGTGAGGATACTGCGATTCAAGAGATAGAGCGTGATTCATGACTTTCCGTATTATCCGATACTGATGAATGATTACGTGCACATGAATGGCAGGGCGTAGACCACCTTCAAACCTTCTGGCTCGACTCGCTACATCAGGTAAATAGGCGCTAGCAAATTTGGAGAGACGGTTGAATTCGGCGGAGTATTGCTTAACTGTCATGCTGTCTTGCCTCAGTTGTACGAACTCGTTCTCCATCTGACGTTATACTGGAGGGGGTATAAACTTCTCTTCAAACGTGGCACGAAAAGTCGTCCACGAGATCGCCTCCTCTCCATGGTCAAATTGAAGAGATTGTCGATGCACGTCCCATCAATCGTGCGCGTTGAGGCGGAGCTGTAGTTGCGCGCAGGCGATGAGCTTCTCTTCGGGGACCACTAGCAGAGCAAAGTGGTCTTCAAGTTCAGCCAACCAATCTAGAGCCACAATTGGTTCCTCAGTCCCGTTGAATGGAGTGTTGCAGACTTTCTTGAAGTGGCCAAAGTCGAAGGCAGTCACTTCCCTCGGCCTTGGAATTTGCGGCGTCTCTACTTCAAGCATTGGCTGTTCCACCGGAGTCGCTGTTGTTGCCGCAGAATGGTTGGAAGCCAAAGTCTGCACGATCTGTTGCAGGGTATCGACCTGCTTCTGTTGGACTGAGAATCGGGTCTCTAGATTGCTTTCAAACTTGGCTTGGCGAGCATCATCTCTTTGTTGTTGTGCTTCTAGCATTTGCATTACCCGCTCAAGCGGATCGACTTGAGATATGCCCCGTTGGCTCCGAGAGCTTCCCGAAGTGCCCAAACTACTTTCTTGGCCTTGCATTTCGTTCGGTGCTAGCGCTGCAGATTGCGCTGGTGCCATTCCTTCAAAAGAAGATAAATTACATTAGGATCATAATGTATTATGGACTCATTGCATGAACGTATCTCATTTTGGCCTAGCGAGTTCAAGAGTTCGCACAAGAATTTGATCGTTAAAGGAACTTTTTCAGCACGAGAGTCTAAGGAACTTGAATCTGTGCTCTGATACCACTATGTCATGACCCAATTCCGTGGAATCGCTTGGGGTATCCCCCGAATCGTGACCGCCGTGCGGGCCTGAGGTTGTGCCCGCACAAGGCTTTAATGTTTTGCATAACGAGCACATATTCAGAGTACGCAGATAAATTGAAATACAGATTTGAAACATAAAAAAGTTCTCTTTATTGATAATGAATATCTATTACAAACTCTTGAACGAGTCAGCTAATTTGCCGCACGGGCTTACAAAAGTGTTGACACAAAATGAGATAGCAGTCATGTACATTACATCCCTTTACTAAACTTCAAAATGATATAGACCTCTGGACTGGAGGACGGCTTTGCCACGGAGCTGTATTATGTACAGAGTTGCTAGCTCCTTCCTTCAAGTACTTCATAAAAAGCGGCGCGATCAGGATGCGCCTACAGCTGGACTGGATCGGGAAGACAACTTTTGCTCCTCGCTTGGTTCGTCTTAGTGCGGGGAACCTGTTTCAACGAGGGTCAGTATGTCGAAACATACTGGTGAAGGCGAGCTAACCCAACTCTACCAATTAACACGTTGTTTTAATGAAGCATGCATATTTTTGTGGTTTTCTATCTTGCCTTAGTTCATTTATAAGTAAGCAGAATATAGAATTTATTGAAATAAACTTGCCACCGTTCGGTGGCTTTTACCTGCCCGTCTGAACTACCTACACAATACTTACCATGCCTTTCCTGCCACGAAGACACAAGTTAGTTTGCAACAAGGTTAAATATACAGGGATCACTGGCATGATGCCATGAAGGACACTAGTCTTAGACGAGAATGGTTTGCAGCGAAAGTACAGTGGGCGCTACAAGCTATCTCATCCAGTACAGTAGACTATACAGTAGAGTTTCGTCCTGACCGGATCGGTGCCAGTGCCCCAGCGACCGTCCGCAGGAACCAATGACCTTGTGCATAAGTTGTCCGCGATCGAACGGTATGTTTACTAAGTTAACAGTTCATGCAGTTGAGGCAATACGAGTACAGGACAAGCAGTATCACATGATTCATTTTACATAGCCTCCCTGAACAATTATGCGCATACAATGTGTGTTCCATACTTAGCACAATTTATAGAACATTTATAAATGAACTAGCATACAGTATGATAATCGTTCATAAGTTTAGTTGACAAGTAATAATCCAAGTCTATTCCCTTTTTATCTTGATATCTTTTATTATTACTTGGTATCGTCTGATCGGGGCAACAAGAATGCAAGAGTTTTAGGTGTGAAGACTTGAAAGCAGGGCTAGCTAATCGGGATGGTAGCCACTCACTTAGTTGGTTGGAAGGAAGAAGGAAAGAGGCGCTTCAAGACTCCGCTCGTAAGCCGCCTACTGCTCGTTCAACTGCATCACGAACAACTCGATCAATACCTCTTCCACTCTTTCCAATCTCGAAATTAAAATGGAGTTCAATGAACGGAAATAATGAAATCATCGAAACCGTTCAAAGAAAACAAGCAAATCCTAAAACTAACTCAAAGCACAAAAGCAACAAGCGATATCAAAATCCAAGGCAACAAAGATAACAGCGGAGAGGTCCCTCCTGACTCTGCCGCTAAGTCGATCTCGGGGGCACGGTCCACTGAATATAGGAATCGATTCCGAAGAAACAAATCCATAATGAGGACGAGTTCTTGTTTTAATTTATCCCGATAGAACAATACCATCTTGTGTTTCTTAGCCGCGCTCCTCGAATAGGAGGAACGGGGTGCCACACTCCCCACTAGTGCATTCAATGTATTGATAACCCACCAGATCGTTTGCAGGGTGCAAGAGAACCTCGTTCGGTGCGGATGCCTCCTTCGTGGTGCTAAGGCGAGGAGATTACTCCGAAACAGCGCTGCATCCGGAACTGAAGCATGTATACAAGACATAATATTGGAACATCATTTGAACATTGCCTGTACAAACATTCCACAATTGTAGTCACTTGGCTCACTTTTATTGTTCCAGAGAGAGAGAGAGAGAGGCTTGAGCGACTTATAATCTCGGCTATACGCCGCCTGTAACACTTGTTTATATCAATAAAGAGTTGATTTACTTCAACTTGTGTTATTCAATGCTTCCGCTATATTATCGACTCAGTGAACTTGTTACTAAATTGCCTATGCGTTTATGATTCCGCTGTACTCGGACAATCTGTGCGACTCTGTGGCTTAGAACTCTTACCGCCAGCCAATGAACCACGGCCTTGCACGGGTGTGGCTCACGCTCGTGCGGTATCACGTCCGGATGGGTCAAAGTGATCGTTCCGTAGGAGCACTGGCACGGTGAGTCTCGCCTAGCAGGAACGGCCGATTTAGCCTGCGGGAGATCGGGACGTGACATATTGGTATCAGAGCCTGGCTTATACACCTTTGGACTTTATTTCAATTTTAACAGTTTCAAAAGCTCGTTCGTGGGTTATGTGCATACTCTCTCTCTATGTCCCAAACAGAATATTCCAACAATGAGTCTAAATACTTTCAAAAAGTGCATTAGAATAATGTGATTGCTTGTATGAAATTGTGATGCTATGGCCTTTGTGCCGACCTGTGCAGACCCTTATGATTTACGCAAGTAGCTTGTCCGATTTTACTATCTCTAAGTTTGGTTGAATTTATCTGTTCGAGGGACACCTTGAACTTGTGTACGATCCAAGACTCAAGAAGATGTGAAACTCGAGTGCTAAGACTTTACCTTCACTAAGTTGGTTGGCGTGCTATGCTAGAGGTGCACTTCAAATATGCGTACGATCCAGACTAGCAATATGCTGATCTCGAATGTGCAAGTGAATATCCAATGATCAAGTACAATAACTTGTATAGGTTTGCCTCAGTCTTGTATCGTTAAATCAAAATTGATTGAAACGTACTGCTTGTCCTCAGTAAGTCTCGAGGACGAGACTTTTTCTGAGGTGGGTAGGATGTAACACCCCGTTCTGCTCAAGCGGACTGCCGATTCAAACGACAAAAGTGCAATGTCCCAACCCGCTTTGCTCGGGCGAGAACACTCGTTTGAGGCAAAGGATATTCAGACGTGTCCCTACAGGATTTTGGCTTAGGCCTTCAGAGCTCGCTTGACGTATCGCTCAACCGAGACAAATCATCGCTAAGGTGGGTGGCTACGGTAAACTTGTCTTTGCTTAGCCAACATACTTAAAATCTGGAATGATATATGCTAGTTGCTAGGTGAATCTGTAAACCCCCTGATTTTTCAGAAAATTTAAAAATTAATTTTTACAATTTTTCTGAAATTTTTTGGGATTTTTTCAAGGTATTTTGGAATTAAATTAATTTAAATATTTTTATTAAATATTAAAATATTATGAAAATAATATTTTTGAGTGTAAAATAAAATATTAGACATAGGATAATTTTTCTGGAATTTATTGGACCCCAAAAATATTTTTAAGACCTAAAAACTAATTATTTATTAAATTCAAAATAAATTCGGTTTATTTCTGACCCAAACCAACCCGAACCGGACCGACCCGGTCTAGATGAACCAGGCCTAAACCCTGCGGGTCGGATCGGGTCTGAACCCGACCCGAAACCCGTAACCCGCACTGTAGCTAATCCTAACCGATTTTTCCCCGACCCTGTCGCTTCGCCTCCGCCGCCCTCTGCCCGTAACCGCCGGCTGCTCCGCACTTCCATCTCCTCCGACCGCCTCTGTTGCCCTCGATCCAGCTCGGCAGCACCCCGACGACCAGAACCCCTGCGCCTCCCCCGCCGACGAGCTCTGCCAGCACGCCGCCTCCAGCTTCGGGACCCAGCCGCATCTCAACGACTCAGCCACAGCCGAGCTCCGCCAGCACGTCACCTCTAGCTCCGGCAGCCCCGGTCGATGTCGCCGCCACAACGACCCTGACGAGCAGCCACCAGCTCTGACGAAGACCTCCGGCAGAAACCCTAACCCTAGCCGCCGTGTCGCGACGTCTCGCGAAGCGCGCATTTCAGCCCTCTGCGGAGTCCTGTTCAGGTAGCCATTTCTCTTTCCTCGTTGTCCCATTTTTCGTTTCGTCTATTATGACGTGAACCCTGCATGACCCTCTCGATATCCGTACAATCCGCTCGGTGTGTCGCGTCCTGTGGCGATCATGAACTGCGATCCAAAATCAGGAAAATATTTATCCTGTTTTCCCCGTAACTGAGTGCGCCCCGCTAAAAGGGACGACTTGGTCGTGTGCAGACTTTACCGAAAGGTGCGCACCGTTAATACGAACGTGTGAAATTTTGCGAAAGTTGATTTGTATATGCGTGCACACCGGAATCAACGTGTATCCGTCGACAACACCCCGTATCGGTCTTGTTCTGGAACTTGTTGTAACTTCGTGTACGCACGTCGTATTGAAACAAAACTTACATCATTAGACTCGTAGCAATACGTTGGTCCTGTAACCCAAGTTTAGTTCGATTCTGAGAACGTTGACAAAATCGCGTATCGTGGGTCCCACGGCTCCACTTGACGGACGATTTTGTGATCGGCTTATCGAAATTTAGTTTTGAATATTCTGTTGGGTTCGTATCATCGTTCTAGACTTGTTGACACTAAGTTTGATGAACTTGGAGAATATTGTCTCTGTCACGTTTGTCGGTGCGAAGTGGGCCACATGTGGACCCCGCTTTGACCAAAAACTGTCACTTTTGTCCCTGTGTCCAAATTGGACTTATGGACAGGCAATTCTAGCTATTTGATATCTTCTGAACCTGATGGTAATATTTATTTCAGCATTCGGAGGAGTACCTGCAGATCCTGCTGATACCAGAATAACAGTTGGAATCTAAGCATCATGCAAGTGTACCTTGCCATACTTGCAGCATTGGTTTATACTAATCTCTTGATTTATTACTGTAATATCTCTGTTCAACCTAGGACCGTGTGACAATACTTAGCTTCTGAATAATATTTGGGTGCCAACGCCATACGCGGAGTTGTGTAACGTCACATAGAGATGGATATCGAGACCCTTTACATTCTCGTGCTTGCCTTATCAAGTACGTCATACCTCAGGACACCTGATACTATTCATGAGACAAAATCTTCCTGAGATATTTATGGTGATTCTGTATAGGATACAAGTTTATGACATATACTTTATATACATACTTAGATCTCATTATGACTTGCTGCATTAGATATGATCTTGTGTGTCATGGACATGAGACGTCGTGGACATGAGACGTGTGATTACATTGGGTGGGGAGAGACACACAGACTATAAGCTGATTATATATATTTATTGCAGTGCCTTAGCCACTACAGTGCGAGGCCCACTACATAGTAAACTCCATAGTAACTACATAGTAAACTATATAGTAAAACTACATAGTATTACTGCTACCGGCTCCCCAACACAAAGCTTGTAGTGGTCTCAGCCTGAGTCTAATGTTGCTCTCATTTTGCATATCACTTAGATGGTTACATAGTTGGCCCTATTGATACATTTTATATACTGTATTTATTTTGGCATGCTGTTTCTTGTACCTTGTTACGTCTCTCTGAGGACCTGGTCCCTTGCCAGTTTTGCAGCATAGACCATTGTAGAGCCTGCCTGGAGTTGCTGATGTGAGTTGCTTTGTCATGCATGAATTGGTGCCAGGTACTTATATCATTTATTCCGGAGTATTAGTTATTATTCATATTATTTATTCATCTGCTGATATAGTCTAGTTTTATAGACTAATATTTCTTCCTCGAGTCTATTCGAGCTTATGGGTTACTGGCGGCCGACTTTAGCACATGTAGCTCATTCTTGTATATTTCGTTCATTATGGATTGAGGCATAGATATTTATAGATAGTAACCCTTCTAGTACAGCTTATACGTATTCGAATCGGACCAGAGTCTGGTCGAATGCGTAGCTGGCATATTACGTATTCCTAGTCCTACGTATTTTGGGACAGTGGCATGACAGAATTACCCCTGCATGCTAATAAAAATTTAATGCACCTAGCTAAGGGAATAATCCCAACTTGTGGTGCTTGTGCTAGAACATGGAAATGAAATATTGTTTATATTCAGACCCTCGCATGCTATCCTATATAATGTTGCTCGGAAAAGTCCCTGACGGTTTCACCTCTCGGCTTACCTTCGGGCCCGAGCCAACGTGTTTGCTTAAGTCCCTTAGAAACGAATGCTTGCCTGCTTACAAATGTCTAACGTTATTGTATTGTGCATGCATTCTAGTTAGCCAGAAGACTATCAAATAGCTCTTTTGTGCAATTGAACCTGCAAGTATCCCGGACCGTTAGGTCACCAAGGAAAATCCCCGAACCAGGGGCATGCATCAAGAAAAGTGAATATTGTACTGGAATCACGTCAAGTTTTCCTTTGAACGAGAATCCTGTCCATGCTCGTTCATAGCGAAAATTCAAGATTGTGCTCGTGTTATTGATTGTATTATGAAATATGTGAATTTGGATAACCCCAGAGGCCTGCATATCGCGGACAACTCGAAAATAAGGTATCGTTCCACGAACGGTCACCGGGGCACTAGGACCGATCCGATCTGGATGGAACTTAATATATTGTACAGTCTATTGTGCTGGACGAGATGGCGTGTAGCGCCTATTATTCTTTCGCTGCATACTATTCTCTCAATGGCTGAACTCTATTGCACAGTCTATTGTGCTGGACGAGATGGCATGTAGCGCCCATTGTTCTTTCGCTGTATACCATTCTCTCCAGTGGCTGGGTCCTTTATGGCTATGCCAGCGACAAACATTCATATAGATAAGTCATCCTCGCTTAGCGGCTATCCGCGTGCGAGTCATTACATCGCATCAAATGAACAACTGAACACCTGAACGATCATGATATAACGACTCTCGTATTTGCCTATGCCATTGCCTTGATTGTCATTATGATTGCTCGTGCTTGAATTAACTTGGTTTGCCTTGGACAGGGAAGGACAAATGGTAAGTTGGTAAGTCTCACAGTATTTTCTCTCATGTTGCACGGCGTACTGCCACACGAGTTAGGCTATTCAATCTTTGCATGAAACTGATCCTAAGACAACTAGAAAAATAACATAATAGTTAGTGCATGGAACCTATGTTACGTGTTTGGATTTGTCGAGCGCACGAGTAGCCTCCTCACCAGCACATTCAATATACTGATAACCCACCAGATCGTTTGCAGGGTGTGGGAGAACCTCGTTCGGTGCGGATGCCTCCTTCATTTGTGCTAAGGCGAGGAGATCACTCCGAAGCAGCGCTGCGTTCGGAACTGAAGCACATATACAAGACATAATATTGGAACATCATCTGAACATCGCCTGTACAAACATTCCATAATTGTAGCCACTTGGCACCCTTTTATTGTTCCAGAGAGAGAGAGAGAGAGGCTTGAGCGACTTGTAATCTCGGCTATACGCCGCCTGTGTATATCAATATAGAGTTGCTTTACTTCAACTTATGTTATTCAATGCTTCTGCTATATTGTCGACTCAGTGAATTTGTTACCAAATCGCCTATGCGTTTATGATTCCGCTGCACTCGGACAATCTGTGCGACTCTATGGCTTAGAACTCTTACCGCCAGCTAATGAACCACGGTCTTGCACGGGCGTGGCTCACGCTCGTGCGACATCACGCTCGGATGGGTCAAAACGATCATTCTGCGGGAGCACTGGCGCGGTGATTCTCGCCTAGCAGGAACGACCGATTTAGCTTGCAGGAGATCGGGGCATGACAAACTCTACCAGTCGGAGGAGGAGGAGGAGGCGGATGCTGGAGGAGAAGGAGGAGGAGGAGGCAGAGGCGGAGGCTGGAGGACGATGAGGAGTCTGAAGGAGGAGGAGGTGATGCGCAGCCCCTCGCACGAGTGCACGCATCTCTACAACGCGGAACGGTCCGCCCTCGCTGCCGCCCACCCGTGCCCCCCGAAACCGCCGCCCGCCCCCGCTGCCCGCCCTCGCACCACTGCTGTTGCTTGCTACTTCTTCCCCGTGCGCGTGCCTTCGTCGCGCGCGACGGCTTGCCCTCGCTGTCGTCCACCCCCGCACCACTGTCGGTGCTGCTGCTGTTTCTTCTTCTTCTGTAAACCCCATGATTTTTCAAGAATTTTAAAATTAATTTTTCAAATTTTTTTGGATTTTTTCTGGTATTTTTAACTAATTAAAACTAAGATATTTGGAAATTAAATGATTTTTAAATAATGTTAAATAATATTAAAATATTTTAAAAGTAATATTTTTGGGTGTAAAATAAAAAATTAAACATAGGATAATTTTTCGAGAATTTATTGGACCCCGAAAATATTTTTAAAACCCTAAAAACTAAGTTTTAAATAAACCAAAATAAACCCTAGAAATAACCCGGTTTATTTCAAAATAAACCAAACCAACCCGAGCTGGACCGGTCCGGTCTAACTGAAACGAATCCAATTCCTAGCGGGTTGGGTCAGACCCAAACCTGACCCGAAACCCGAGAACCCGGCCCGCACCCTTTGTCTATCGGATCGGGTCGGATCCCATCCTCCACCCGACCCGACCCGGATCCACTAACCCGAAAACCTTTCTTCTCCCCCAACCTTGGCGATTCTTCTCCGCCGCAACCGCCGTGGCCCTCCGGTACCCAGCGCCGCTCCGGCTCTCCCGCAACGGCCGCCGCTTCGCCTCCCCTGCCAGCAACGGCCGCCGCTCCGCTTCCCCTGCCAGCAACGACCGCCGCTCCCTCTCCCACTCGCCTCTATAAAAACCCCTCGCTCCGGCCGCTCCCATCCACCGTCGTCATCCCCTCAGCCGTCGTCCCCGTCGAACCCCCAGCGCCACCGCCAAAGTCGGCCACCTCGACCTCGGCCTTCCCTCCGTCACCACCCGCCGTCGTCTCCGCTTCACTTCCCCGACCAGAACCCCCAGCCCGTCTTCTCCGGCGACCCTGAAGACAGAGCCGCCTCCGCCTCTCTCCCCGACCCACAGCTCTGCCTGAGCCGCCACCAGCGCAGCCCGGCCGCCTCCGTCGAAGTCGCCTCCGACGAGCCGAGCCGACTCCGCCCTCCTCCGGCGAAGCCCCGGCGCCCCTGTAGTCGGAACCTTAAACCTAGACACTGTACATGTCGTGTCATGTCGTATCGTCTCGCGGACACGAGGAATCCTAGTCTGCGTAACCCTCTCGATGCTCGTGCAACCCGCTCGGTGTGTCGCGTCCTGTGGTGATCGCGAACTGCGATCCAAAAACAGGAAAATAAATACCCCATTTTCTCCCGGAACTGAGTACGACCCGCCATACGGGACGACTTGTTCGTATGCGGTCTTTACCGAAAGGTACGCGCCGTTGATACGGACATGCAGGATTTCGCAGAAGTTGATTTGGATGTGCGTGCACACCGGAATCAACGTATATCCGTCGACAACGTCCCGTATCGGCCCTGTTCCAAAACACGTTATAACTTTGTGTACACACGTCGGATCGAAACGAAACTTGCGCCATCGGACTCGTAGCAATACGCTGGTCCTGTGACCCAAGTTTGGTTCGATTCTGAGAACGTTGACAAAGTCGCGTATCGTGGGCCCCGCGGCTCCACTTGACGGGCGATTTTGTGATCGGCTCATCGGAATCCAATTCTGGAAGTTCCGTTGGGTTCGTATCATCGTTCTGAACTTGTTGACACTAAGTTTGACGAATTTGGAGACCATTATTTCTGACACATTTTTCAGTGCGAAGCGGCCCATATGTGGACCCCGCTTTGACCAAAAACTGTCATTTTTGCCCGTGTCCAAATTGGACTCAAGGACAGGCGTTTCTAGCTATTTGATATTTTCTGAATCTGATGGTGATATTTATTTCAGCAACCGGAGGATTACCTACAAATTTCACTGAGACCAGAGCTACAGTTGGAGCCAGAAACCCAGGCAAGTGTACCTTGCCATATTTGCAGTATATTGATTCATATTATTCTCTTGTTTTATTCCAGAGATCTATATGTTGTACCTAGGACCATGTGACTTACTTAGCGTCTGAATAATATTCGGGTGCCAACACCGTACGCGGAGTTGTGTAACGTCACATAGAGGTGGATATCGACACCCTTTACATTCTCGTGGTTGCAATATCAAGTACGTTATACCTAGGACACCTGACACTATTCATGAGACAAAATATTCCTGAAATATTCAAGGTGATTATGTATAGGTTACATGATTTGTGACATAGACTTTATATTCAAAAGATATTATATGACTTATTACATTAGTTATGATCTTGCATGACATGGACATGAGACATCGTGAACCTGTGACGCGTGATTACATTGGGTGGGGAGAGATTTACCATACAAAAGGCTGATTATATATATATATATATATATATATATATATATATATATATATATATATATATATATATATATATATATATATATTACTTTACTGGAAGTGCCTTAGACTCTGACACAGAGCTTTGGTACCGTACTGGTCCTTCGAGAGAATACTGCTATGGGTTTCCCCGACACAGATCCTATAGTAGTCTCAGCCCGAGTATGACTAAAACTCTCACTTGCATATCACTTAGCTGGTTATATAGTTTACCTTATTGTTTCATTTATTGCTGCACTTCATTTATTTTGGCATGAGTTATTTTGTACCTTGCTATGTCTCCCGAGGACCTGGATTTGGATTATGTCCCCAGGGTTAGCAGAGGATATCTATCCCGAGGTATACGGGACCAGAGCATTAGCAGGTGCAGAAGTAGGAACCGGTGCATACGTTGGAGCAGAACTAGGAACCGAGGACGAGGTGACTGCAGAGGATTTCTCTTGAGTATATGATTCTTCTATGCTCAGTCTTGGTGCAATTAAACTCTTTTAAATTCTTGTTTAATGACAATTGTAACAGATATTGATGTTGATATTGATGTATTCATTCAGTGGATGAGATTAGTAGACCTTATGGTTGTATTACAGCTTAAGTACGCTCCGATGGATCCATTAAATTGGGTTTGTCCTTCGGTGTGTGCTGCTGACCATTGCCACGTGTCTAGTCCCTCGATATTTTGGGACTGGGACGTGACATCTTCTGTGCTTATTTTTTAATAGGACTGTCAACATTGTTGACAGTCATTCCAATTGGAATGTTGACACAATTGACACAGTCCTAAATATTATAACTGTTACTATGTTGACAGTCCTTCCAATTGAAAGGACTGTCAATATAATGACAGTCCTAAAAAAAGAATTTGACTTGTCTGGAGCAAATTTTTCATGACAAACTTATAAAAAATAAAATAAAATAAAAAAGACTGCCGTACACAAATTTTGTAGTGCTGGTAGAATTTGCCAAGAAAAAATAAAACCCCTCGCCAAGTAAAACAGTGAAAAAAAAGGAAAGGAATGAGGCTTTTTATCAACTGTAGTACCACTCACTTTCTCTGCCATTTCCACAAACACTTGGTCTCCACCACCAAGCACCCTAACCCTAATGGCGTCCAAATGCCTCTCCTTCTAACAAGACCCAAATCCCTCCTCTCTCGCCTCCTCCTAACCCATGGCGCTCCGCACCCGACACGACCCACTGAAGCTATCGGATCCGGATCCGGATCCAGATCCGGAACCCGACTACAGCAGCGGCTCCCCCCTCGTCGTCCTCTGCTGCCCATGCCTCGTCCTCTCCATCCTCCTCCTCATCGTCGTCTCCATCGTCCTCTCCGTCAAGCTCCACCTCTTCTGCCACGTACCTACTCTCTCACGCCTTTTCTCTCACTGCCACTCCTAAACCATAACCCTAGATTCTCCTCCTCCTCCTCCTCTGATTCGGATTCGGATCCCGACCCACAACCCGCTAAGGATTTGGACCGGGTCTGCAAGATCGTCGACTCCCTCTTCTCCCCCTCCGACCGGAACATGGAGGCGGTCCTCGACGACGCCGGGGTCGACCTCGACCGGCATTTAGTCGTCGCAGTCCTTGGCCGGTTCCAGCACGCCCACAGGCCTGCCCACCGGTTCTTCCGGTGGGCCGGGTCGAGGCCCGGCTTCTCCCACGACTCGGCGACCTGCGCCAAGATGCTCGGTGTCCTCGGGAAGTGCCGGCAGTTCGAGACCGTGGTGGACTTCCTGGAGGAGATGGGGAAGGAAGGGAACCTCTCGCTGGACGCATTCAAGGTCGCGATCCGGGCGTTCGCTTTGGCGCGGGAGATGAAGAAGGCCGTCGGGATGTTTAAGTTGATGAAAAGATTCGATTTTGAAGCCGGGATTGATACTTTCAACTTGCTGATCGATGCGCTGGCGAAGGCCAAGCTCGTGAAGGAGGGGAACGAGCTGGTGGAGAAGATGAGGGACCAGTACGCTCCGGATCTGCGGACTTACAGCTTGTTGGTCTTTGGTTGGTGCAAAATCAAAAACTTGGTCGAAGCAGGAAGGATCTGGAACGAGATGCTGGATAAGGGCTTGAAGCCTGATGTCGTGGCTCACAACACGATGCTCGACGGGCTGATCCGGGGGCAGAGGCGACCGGAGGCTATCAAGTTCTTCGAGCTCATGAAGGCCAAAGGCCCTTATCCGAATGCTCGGACCTACACGATCCTGATCCAGGACCTTTGCAAGGCAGGAAAGATGGACCGTGCCATCGCATGCTTTGAAGAGATGGTGTCGGCTGGATGTGCACCTGAAGTCGCGACCTACACTTGCTTGATAGTCGGATATGGGAACGCACGGCAGATGGATAGGGTTTCGGTGCTGTTGCAAGAGATGAGGGAGAAGGGATGCCCGCCCGATGGTCGAACCTATAATGCGTTGATCAAGCTCATGACCAATCGTAACATGCCGGATGATGCTGCTAGGATTTACAAGAAGATGATTAAGAATGGGTTCGAGCCGACGATACATACTTATAATATGATGATGAAGTCTTATTTCCATGGGAGGAATTATGAGATGGGGTGCGCCACTTGGGAGGAGATGGGGAGGAAGGGGATCTGCCCGGACGTTAATACGTATACGGTATTTATTGGAGGGCATATAAGGCATGGGAGGGCCGAAGAAGCTTGTAGGTATTTAGAGGAGATGATCAACAAGGGGATGAAGGCGCCCCAAATTGATTACAATAAATTTGCTGCAGATTTCTCAAAGGCTGGGAGGCCCGATGCATTATACGAGTTAGCACAGAAGATGAAATTTACTGGGAAGTTTGAGGCATCTAATGTTCTGAATGGTTGGGCAGAGAGAATGAAGAAGAGGGTCAAATGGAGGGGTCCAAAACAAACCGGCGAGAGATTTTTCTAGATTGTTATGTGATTGCCGGATGTGTATGTCACTATGTCCTCTTGGCTACTGGTATGCTACCGGCGATTTTCTTGTATTATTAGACTAAATTTAAAATTTAGCTGTTCTGTAAAGTTGTTTATTTCTGATAAGATTATATTCCCGTTGTACCTAATGAACGTTTCTAGTTAACATGTAGCTCATCTTGCTTAATGATGTACCAAATGGTTTCATTTGTATCCTTATGTTTCTGTTGCAACTTCTAGCTTGGAAAGTAAAATAATTGTTATCCTCCCTATATCCTACAATTCATTTATCATTCTTTCTGCAACCTCATATAATTAGATGGAGGAAAGTTCATTGATGTTAAGATTGGTTTAAACATTGACCTTTCAGACTTGCCTATATGGATTCCGTAAGCATACCATGTAATAATCATGTGAAAAGAAACTCCAATACTGTAGGATTAGGTATCTTCACTTTGGAAGCACACAAACTGAGCATATCTGAAGAAATATCAGGGGAGGTAAATATGTGCATAAACAATTGGGAGGATTTTGGAGACAAATAGGCACGTAAGATTGACTTGTTAGTGTAGTGAGTTTAGAAGTTTCCTATATCGTAGGTGGTTGTCTCATATGAAATACAGAATTGTAGGAATATATGGAAGGCATTGTGACTACATAACCTAAGATTCAGCTACCAATTTCTATGCAACTTACACACTACAAGAAAATAGGACTATCCCGACGTTCTACAATAAATGTTGGAAAATACCGACGTTACTTTGCTCTTAAACGTCGAGGATTACCGACATTTTTTTCTCGAAGTTTATGTTCAAGTCGGCTTAGGTAAGCAAATTCTGACATTCTACATTAAATATTAAACGTTGAAAACTATTTACTTCTTGACGATTTTATCTCTCCGTTTGTCCAAAACGTCGAGAAATTAATCGACGTTTTGTCGAAAACGTAGAATCTTGCGAAAGGAAATCATTGCAACATTATTTTGCCTTCCCCTATAATATTTTGGCTTTCCCTCCTAAAACTCTCAAATTCCTACGCACCAGACTTCTGCTGCTCCTCTCTCCGGGAAAAAAAAAACATGCCCATGCCCTTCCGATGAAAAAACCTAACTCCAGAATTCTCTTTCGATGAAAAAACCTTGCCAATGCCCTAACCCTACATTCACAAAAATCCATATCTTCTCTAGTAGTCGATCAAGAAAACCCCCTCCACGAACTCCAACAAGAAGAAGAGTCGGAGGAGGTCATTCCTATGCAGAGGACTCGTCGGACACACTCAAGTTATGGCGTCCTCCCCTTGGCTCATCGGTCAAGGACATGGTTGTACGGATTCCTCCTCCTATGCTCCCGATGAGCCCGCCTCCACCTCGTCCTATCTCTTTTCCATCGATGAATCCATGCCAGCACTACAACTGTCGTCGAGGAAACCATGGGCGGAGGGATCCACGGAGAGGACGATCATGAACATGGTTAGCGACCGAATGGTGGAGTTTCATCTGGGAAGGGGGGATTTGAAGTCGTGTCCATGCCAGGTACATAACACAGTGCTTGTTTGTTATCTATGTAGTGCATATCAACTGCTTGTGGAATTTTCTAATATATAAAATCAAGAGAAGTAGCATACGGATATTTTATTGACAACTCTAAATCCTTCGATGAATCCATGCCAGCACCACAAATGTCGTCAAGGAAACCATGGTCGGAGATGGAGAGGACGATCATGAACTGGATCCAATAATTAGTGACCGAATGGGGGAGTTTCATCTGGGAAGGGGGGAATTTGAAGTCGTGTCCATGCCAGGCACGTAACATAGTGCTTGTCTGTTATCTATGTAGTGCATATCAACCGCTTGTGGAATTTCCTAAGATATAAAATCAAGAGAAGTAGCATAAGAAAATTTCACTTACAACTCTAAATCCTTAGATGAATCCATGCTAGCACCACATATGTCGTTGAGGAAACCATGGTCGGAGGGGTCTACAGAGAGGACGACCGTGAACGTGAACGTGAACTGGAGCCAACTATTAGCGACCGAATGGGGGAGTTTCATCTGGGAAGGGGAGAATTTGAAGTCGTGTCCATGCAAGGTACATAACATAGTGCTTGTCTGTTATCTATGTAGTGCATATCAACTGCTTGTGGAATTTCCTAAGAAATAAAATCAAGAGAAGTAGCATACAAAATTTTTATTGACAACTCTAAAAATGTTTGGACATGTCATCCAATAGTTGTATAGGCGTATCTCTAAGTACCTTAACTTTCTAGACTGGAGCTACATTCTTAGCAACATTTTGCTTGCGTGTAGAGGTTAGAGTGGTTGACAACCTAACCTTGAGTAACTAGCTATATAACATTTCATATATAAAATGGATACTTTCTTGGTCTTTTTTTTCTGTTACTTTAAAAGATCGGTGCATTCGAAGCTTGTTGCTTTCCATCCCAGTCAGTATGTTCCCTATGAACTTTTAATTTATGTGCAGTTAATATAAATTCTTTTATGGTCAAGTATCCAATAAATTTGATTCTTGAAACTTAAGAAACATTAGTTACTTGTAATTTTACCTTTAGTTAAACCAAAATTTAAGAAGATGAGGTTTGAAGCATGAACCACTGAGATACCAAACTAGTGTTGATACAAAACTAGCCCATCCCACAGCCTAATGGGATTTTATATTGATTAGTGTTTTTGAGTCATTATTATTTTTAGTTATGGTTTAACATAGGTCATATACTACAATGGTTTGGTCTGTGGATCATGTGATTGATTCTTTGAAGACTTTTCATGTTATTGATACTTTGAAGACTATATCATGTATCAGTGAATCTGTATTCCATAGTTTGCAGTTTCATGTGGTTTGGCATGTATCAGTGAATCTGAATTCCATACTATTTTCATGTGGTTTGGCATGTCCTGTTTGCCGTATCAGTATAGGTTCTAGCCATAGTTTCAGTGAAATCTGAATTCCTTTATCATGTATCAGTGAATCTGAATTACTCTCGCCTGTATCAGTGTATCAGTGAACTTGTGATAGTATGTAAACTTTCTCACAAGTAATCAATAATTTTTGGTACAAAGAGGTAAAATACACAGTTAAATGATCATGTCAATATATTGGTAGCATGAGATTTATATATATGCTCCTCTGTTATGTGGTGAAGAAAACTGAGGTACTTTCTTTAGTAAACTGTAGAAGGGGAAACTCTTGGCGGTTAAGTCAACAGTCAGGATATTAAACTGTAACTTGGTGGTGGATGTAATGGTAAAAGAACCTTATTGAAAACTGGAATAACATTTGGTACTTTAAAATCTGGGAGAGCTGCCACTACTTTTATCATCACAAAAATAAGTAACAATTTGATTGTCCATTTTTTGTGTTTAGTTTTATTAGATTCGATGACTGATAAGTACTCAACCAGGAAACTAGTTGACAAAATTAGAAAGGTAGAATACACGGGTCACTAACTGTGATAAACATTTTAATTGTCGATGTGTTCATCTGTGTTGCAGTGATTACAAATCGAGACTGCAAAGTTGTAAATTTAGGGTTTTGCCAATGTATTACTTAAAAGCAGGCGCCCCTGAGGATGGTGGGCTTAAAGTGAACATGACATTATTTTGTTAAATATTGATTTTTTTTTTTTGTGCAATTTTGTTTGCGATCCTGGAAACATGTACTAGTCCTAGTGATTTTTGCTTATGTATGCCCCTGGTCTTGTTGTAGTTTCCATTAAACACTTGGATACATACACAACATGTGAGTTGTGCTTATTCAACCCCTTGCTTGTTAATGGGTATTCTATATTTGCTTATTATGCTGCTGCTATGTAATACCTATTTTTTCTTCGAATTCTATCTTTGCTCATCATTTTAATATTTTATGTGGTTGGCCTACTTTTATAAGCGATCTTCAGAGGAAGGGACAAGATACTCGAGTGTTGTGTGCTTTCATGCAATCTTTTAGGTTTTTATTCTTGAACTCTTGTAACTATTATTTCTCTCTCTCTTTTTTTAATCAAATATATCGATTTCTCGAGAAACTATTTTATATGAGAAACTAATGTAATTTTTTGTGACTTAAACCTGCATCTAACCATTACCATCTTTCCAAGTGAAGCTCTCATTTGTATTGAAATGATGGCAAGTTCAGCAACAATCAGAAGTGTCGAATGGTTTATTGGAGCCATTTTAGGCCCCACATAAACACTGGTAATAAAACTGACAGAGACAACTCGATAATCGAGAGCAAGGTGGTCCCAAAATATTTTGATGGTGTGGATAATTTTTTATTTTCATCTTGCATCAGGACTCGAGCTTACTGATATTGTAAATGTAACCTGATAATTTGACCCAAATATTAAATGCCAGTATAGAGATTGGGTATGGATCCAAAACCTTAAAGTTGGATAATTGGTGAATTCATCAGGACTCGAGCTTACTGATATTATAAATGTAACCTGATAATTTGACCCAAATATTAAATGCCAGTATAGAGATTGGGTATGGATCCAAAACCTTAAAGTTGGATAATTGGTGAATTCACTGGATTGTTTAAGATTTAATATATAAAATGAAAAATACAGGTCTTATGGTTCTGGTTAACATCTAAATGTACAGAAAACCCGAATATTAGTATGTAATGGCTGTAAGCTTATGTGCAATTGATGGTTGATACATTAAATTTATTGTTTCCAACTTAATGTCATTCCAGTGGTTCTGTACCTTCGGGCAATTGTGTAAGATTTGATGCCTATCCCTGGTCATTCTGCAGTTCATTAATCTGTTTTTCTAGACTGAATTTCTAGTAAAATTTGAATATGGCATATGGTAATTAGAGCTAATTATATTAGTATAGTTTAGTTAATCCTGTATAAATGATATTTGAACTGTGACGGCATAAACAATTCCGGTTGTTCTCTTGTGTAAGGTGTTTTCTGGATGTTCTTTTCATTCAATTAAATATGTTTCCATCTAGTATACCTCTGTTTCTATTGTATAATGATGCTTTCCTTTAACTTGATGCTTCTGGATTAATGTTAAGGTGAATTATAAGCTTTTCTAGCAACTCTTGGTGTTAGTTTCTTCTGAACCTTGTACTGAATGTTGAATAATGTCACTTGTGAGTTATAAATCCGTGTCATGAAAGGTGATCTACTGTAAACTCATTTTTCCTTTCTTGAATTAGTTGCACAATTATGGTTTGTTTAACACGGTTTATTTGTCTTTTTTTGTAATCATTTACATCCTTTTGTAGGTTTTGTCATCACGGATCTACTTTATGCTCATTTAAATTCATGTATATAAATAATTATATTTTTGTAGAATACCATGACGACAAGTAGACGCAACCAAAATAATAGAAGAGCTATGCCTACCGTTATTGAGGAACAAAAGCAAGTAGGTGCCAACACTGTCATGGCCGATCCTTCACTGAATTGGCCACCTCCTACTATTACTGAGGAGCAGGAGCAAACAGGAGCATTGTTCGGCAGCAACGAACAACTAGAAGATCAAGTGACAGGTAATAGTAATCTTAACATTAAACACATTTGTGATATTAATATCATTGAAGTTAAACTTTTAGGGTTTTAATATTATATTCTTTTCATACCCTTGATTGGGGCTCTTCCCATTAAACTTGGCAATGTGGAATCTCGATTAGAATTAGACATGAATTTAGAATAATTTATACAATTCAGTACATCATGGTATCAATTACTCTGTTACGTAATTGGTATGCTGACTGTGGATGCTGACTGGGTAATTACTTGCCACCCAAGTTACAGGCTGGCAGCTCTTTGTTGACAGTGCTGATTAGGCTCCTTAATATGTACTAGGCCTTCACTGATACTCTATACTCTGATATAGGCTTCACTGATACTCTGGCAACTCTAGATGAACTGCTGTAGTATTGTAGTATTAATCTTGAGCTGGAGTTCTAGTATGATAGAACTGGGCTCATATCAACCCTCAAGACAGGGTGCTTTAATTAATTGATCCAGTTTGAGGGTCAGTTAAACTTCTGTCACTGCTCCGTGAACAATGAGGATAGGTAATCGCAGCTTGCTGCCAATCTAGGGTCTCGATCATTCACTGCTATAAGCCTGCAAGTTCATCAAAAATTCTACTCGTACCTTTATTTGGAGAAAAGGAATTGTATAATGCTTTGGCTGATAAATGTTGGAAACCTGAATATCATACGGGCTATATTTCAAGTTTAAACCTTGATATATGATATGGGCTATGATTTAACCTTTTTTGTTGATAACTTTTTGTTATTAATGGATGTCAGAAAATTGATACACTCTAGTACCTGCACATATATCAAGCCTTACTTCCCACACCTTACAGTGGTAGGAAATATCTAAATTGCTATTTTACTAAAATCCCTATGATAGTTTTGTCTCAAATGGTATGGAATGATAGTTTTTAGAACCTGAAAGTCTTCTAGAAACCAAATAAATATAGGATGCACAAAACGTTTGAGCACTATTACATGTTAAGGATGTATAGAAAATCAGTTCTTTCCCACTCGGTTTTCTGTATATGTCAAATGGTTAATGTAGTATACCACAAGTGGAGATGGAGATGTCATACACTGGTATTCATTTATAGAGACAATTGTGTACTTTATTTTGCATTGAGTCTATCCTTCTGCAACTCAGGTAACCTCAAATTCTTTCGCATGTTTTACTGTGTCATTGATATTTTCTAATTCAGTTTCCAGGCTTGAAGGGTTCGTCTCTAACAGGGAGCAGTCTTATGAGGATCCTACTGAAGAGTAAGTACTTTGGAGTTAACAAAATGTGATTTCTAAGAAATTCTAAGAGCATTATGGACGTGTGCAGTGGAGAGTGTGTGTGCCCACTTTGTTTAGACTTGCATGGTATTTATATTCTCATATTGTGAATCTTCTTTCTATGTTACTATATGCTGTTTTTGTTGTATCGAGTGAGAATTCAACTGTTGCATAGCTGTCTGCAACATTGCAGGCAGACCTGTTTCACCTGCAGGCTGCTGCTTCATTTGCTTGCCGATTGGGCTGGGCTATAAAGATAATAGATCCAGAATCTCTTCTTAACGATACTGTTTCTCCTGGATCGCCTAATATGCTTAGTGACGATCAGATCCAGAAACTAAAGCTGGGGTGGGCTACAACGATTCGGGTGGGCTAGAGACGGGCTAACCTATATAAAAAAAAATCAAAAATGAAAAAAAGCCAAAGGAAAAAAAAGAGGAATTTTTTTTTTTGGGGGTGGGGGGGGGGGGGGGGGGGGTGGGGGGGCTGGAGCCCACCCCACCACCATTCTGGATGCGCCCCTGGTGACGATGAAGATGGTTCTAATGCTAGCATCACCTCAGGCAATTCTGCTCAACATGGTCATGGTCATGGTCATGGTCATGGTCAAAAAGCAGATAAGCATAGACTAATTTCGGGCAGTGCTCATGTTGCTTTTGTGGTGGATGCTAATATAATTTCCTACCTATTGATGGATTCTCTTTCACCAGGTTTAATCCTTTGCTCTAAATGAATTTCTATCTTTTCTATGTTTATAAGCTCATTTTCACCAGGTGTGATCCTTTCCTCTACCGAGCTTCCGTACTTTCAATGTTTATAAGCTCAATCTTGAACTTCCATTTTCTTATAGGATCCAGTAACATACGCCCTATACTTGAACTGATAAAGTGGTTAAATTGCACAGTTTCATAATCAAGCATGAATAATTCTTTGACC
Organism: Iris macrosiphon; assembly: GCA_036927795.1. Lineage (NCBI taxonomy): Eukaryota > Viridiplantae > Streptophyta > Magnoliopsida > Asparagales > Iridaceae > Iris > Iris macrosiphon. The sequence goes on along the minus strand of JAYESA010000011.1, from coordinate 165,571,269 downwards.
TAAAAAATTGGGTTGACCTCTTCACTGTTGTAGGTTTTAACTTTGACATTGAGCCAAATGCCTTTCAAGCGGTCAGCTTCATATCTCCTAATTTATTGCGACCCAATTAGTACCTGAACCAAATGCGACCAGACCCCAAAGTGACGAATATATGATATGGTATGGACTTCTACTCGAAAAAGCTGCAAAACACTATTGGCAATTTACCGCCCATACCCAACCATAACCTGACCCCTATCAAAGCCCTTAAGATATTTTAGGTAAAATATTTGTCCTGCTGTCTTTTCATGATAGGCTACATACATAAAAACCAGCAATAGAGCTAGTTACAGACCCCCTGAACATCGACTCTAGATGCCAAATGATGGAGAATTTATGTCTGACCATGTGCAAGGTTAAGTTAGAGATGAAAAGAGGGGGCACATCATAATTTAAATTAGAATTGGAAGTAAAGGTGTGAGGTAAAAGAAAATCTGGATAAGGGATCTAGAGCACTTCTAAAAGAAAATTACTAGGGCACTATATTTTTTGACAAGAGACATCACAATTTTGGCTGCCGTGAATATGCACAGGGTTGCCAAATTTTTGGCACTCCTTGCTATATCTTGGACTGTCAAAATTTTGATAGTCTTGTGCATATCCAGGATTGCCAAAAATTTGGCTGTCCTGTAGAAAAATAAATATGTTTTTAAGACGGTCAAAATTTTGGCAGTCTTGAATATGTAATTCTTTATTTTTTGTTTTGGGACTGCCAAATTTTTTGCAGTCCTGTACATATACATGACTGCTAAATTTTTAGCAATCCTAGGACTGCAAAAATTGTGATACCACCTATCAAAAAATGTAGTGACCCTAGTAATCCCTCTTCTAAAATTGGAGAAGTGGGCTAAAAATACTCTTTTGGTTTAGATTATTTTTTTTCGCTTGGGATTGTCATTCCTTTTTCACCCTTTGGCCTAATGTGTCACAGAGATGAATGCAATTTTCTATAGCAAATTGTACCATCACATCTTTTCGTCTAACCTGTAGACTCTTAATAGTCGAGAGTAACTTGGAGTGTCCTTAGTTGCATGATCATAAATTGAATATCCAAAATGTAGGTCCACTTACCAGCCAACTGATCAAGGTTTTATGACATAATTTTTTCGTGTTTATGCTACCTTGGCTAGGAATTTGGCACCAACATAGTCGATTGACGTTAGGTCGACAGTCACCCATACAAATTTTGTCAAATCCTGCTCCATAACCGACCCCATTCTGATGGAAAAAGGCTAGTATTATGATGCTTATTTGCATTCACTACATTGTTATTATGAATGGCTTAAAGTGATTGGTGTGATAAATATATCCTATGTCCCCTACCTATCTTTTTCTTAGCTCATTCACACCCATCACCTAACTCCATATGCATATTTTTCCCTTTTACATTTTCAATGGGACGGAGGCAGCCTCTACCGACTCGGAGTTACTCCAGCATGAATCCACAGTTAATGAGAAAATCCCCTGCTAGAAGCGCCTTCATCCTCTCTAAAAAATTTCCATTTGCTGGTGCTGAACTCGTATTGGATCTCAAGATCATTGAAGAAATATATGAAAATAAATGCCTGGATGAACTCCCATTAGGTCTGTACAGAAATGAAAGATGTCCGGATGAAACCAATTGATAATGTTGAATTGAAAAGAACACCAAGACAGTTCCAAAAATTCACCAACTATTTTATTGTTCAAAGAAACTCAAGGATTTTACTCTATTGTGACCATAGTTCGCCGTATCGGCCGATATCGATACGATTTGGCATGTCCCGATCCGATCCGATATCGACTGATGCCGACTGATACCAATACTGACCGATACCAATATTGAGGATCTCTTTTTCAGTCAATTCGGCAAAGAAATTGAACGAAAAAGACCAATCAACAATGGTGTAAAAGCATAGTAAGGTTGTAAATCATGTAAAAGAAAAAAATTATCTATCACATGTAAGCCAATCGGTAATGGTGACTACTATTTCATTCAATTTCAATAGAAAATCCTTAAAATTATGCCTAAATGTACAAAATTATTTTTTTCTAAAGTTTTAATAGTTATTTTCTTTCCGATACCAAAAAATCAGATACTTACACCCGAATGTGATGATATTGCCGATACTGCCGATTCTGATACTCATAGGAAGGGTCCGATACCGATTTCGATACCGATACTGCAAACGTTGATTGTACTCATAGGAAGGGTCCGATACCGATTTCGATACCGATACTGCAAACGTTGATTGTGACATTGCTCTTTATGAACCACACAAAATATATACCACATTGACACTCCTATAAGGAATTCACCCTTCCCCCTTCACTAGCTATACCACCACCCACTTGTCTTTGTGCATTGTTTTCATTATTAAACCTTTGTCTATGACAACTCTTTGGGTCCCAACTGAAGCTGGGGTGCATTTGAGTGACATACTGACTTCTACCAAATTACAAGAAAGCCTATTTTTACTGTTAGTGTTGTACCAAAAGTGTGTCCAATTTAGATCAGTATCACATAATAATTTAGACTGATTTTCTTAGCTATTTTTGGTGCTCTCTACTATGGTATTTACAAACTGGAAGCGTCCTCCCAACCTAAACTAGCCATTCTATAGTTCAAACTTTTAAGGAACATGAACTCATGCCTTCTACCAAATTAGGAACAATTTTCATCTATCGGCTTTAAAGAACAAGTTGAGTGTGTATTATAATTTCCTTATAAGAAGCTACTATTGGGTCAGGCAAGGTCTATTGTACTATTTTCCTTAATTGGATCTCTCCATTCCAATCTAAGCAAACCATTGAGGGATGTGAGCTAGACGTATACTCAACTGAAACAAAGACGAGATTATAATTTTTGTAGCAATACATCCTTTCTCCTAGTTCTACCATCTTCACTTTTCTTCTTCTTCTTATGTTAATTAATTTCTAGCAATGCAAAATAATTCTAATTTTATGTCTAACTTCCAATAGCGAAGTACTAAGGGCATCACCCTCTTCTGACCTCTCTCCAGTCCAATTGGGGAGTATTCTAGTTCCTTCTTGTCAGCTAATTTTGGACCAATTCTATTTCTATTTTTAAGATTAGCTTTCCATTCTCTTGGTGTTCTGGTCTATTCTTTCCTAAGCGATTTCTAGTAAGTTTATTGCACTTGCTTTTGAAGTTTGAAAAGCTGTACTTGCTGATATTGTTGTTCCATGAAATTTTTATGACTGATGATGCTCTCCAAAACTCTTGAGTATGTAATGTTGCAGTCCATCAAGTTACAACTATTTAGGCCTTGCACTAGCTCAATTTATGTCTAAGAGAATTACCTGGCTGAGATGAAGTGAATTCATTATTATCATCCAAGCATTCTCTCATCATAATGGGGTCGGTTATGGAGCATATTCCACACAGGACAAAGTTTTATGACCGGCTGTCAACCTAATGTCAACCCTCTATGTTGGTGCTAAATACCTAGCCAAGGTAGCTATGAGCATGCGAGGGCCGTGCCATAATATTAGGTGGCTAGTTGGCAAGTTGGTTTACCTACCGTTTCAATAGCAGTTTAAGCTAATCAACCAAGGAGCACCCTCCAAGTTCCATAGACTATAAAAAGTAGACAAAGAGGTAAGGTGATATAATTTGCTATAGGGAATTGCATTCATCTCTATGACATATTACCTGGCTAGGACGAAGTGTATTATATTAGATAAAGTTGGCCATTTTATGACCTGATGAATCCAGTTTAATTAGACATTTGATTAAGTATATAATAACTAAATCCTTTTCTTTGTAATAAATATTTGCAGGGTTAAAATCTCATGCAGTAACACTGTATGAAGCTGGGAAGCTTGGTGATTCAAATATTGCAGAACTTTGCAAGGATCTGAGTAACTTAGAAGGGAAGAAATTTGAGGGTGAATTGCAGGAATTTGCCAACCATGCATTTAATCTTCGATGCATTCTGGAGTGTCTGCAGTCAAGTGGAGTTGCTCCCAATGAGTCAGCTGATAAAACTAGCAACCGAAATGATGAAAGGATTCCCTCATTTGATGATGTAGCTTCCTTAGTAGCTGATATAAGTATAGCCGAGAAATCTGGTGGTTTTGAAACAAATAAAGAAAAGACTCCCTGCAGTGATGAAACCTCGTATGGTCGTCAAACTGACCTAAGTCAACATTCCATTTCTACTGAATCTGATGCGGCAGGCATTGTTGAGGAATCTGCTACAACTGCCACTTCTGATAATAATGCTTGTATGCCAAAGGATGATTTGCTGACTGATCAGAGTACACTGTCATTAGAAAGTTCGACTGCTAAGGTATCTTAAAGAAAAAAAGAAAATACCGGGTGGATATTCTTCGCTGTGAAAGCTTGGCTGCTCTTGCACCTTCTACACTAGAATGATTATTTCTTAGAGATTATGACATCATTGTATCAATGGTTCCTTCTTCATCGATTTTACTTGGACCTAGAGGCCCCATCCATTTTGGTCCACCTTCATATTCATCAATGACACCTTGGATGAAACTAGTTTTATATACGACGATGGGTACTGGACCATTGTCAGTTGTTTTAATGAAAGGGTAGTGTTTGCGGTTGCTTCCTGCACCACTTGTTGGTTGTGAAAAGCCACTGATTTGGTCCTGGGATGGATCTGTAGTTGGAGGACTTGGAGGTAAGTTTGAAGGGAGCTTAGTTAAAGAAATGTACTTTTACTTTGTTTAAATTCAATTCTCAAGTACTCAGCTGTGTTGGTTCAGCCTCTAAGTACGCATGATCTCGATGAGTCGGGCAAGATTGTCACAATGGATATTCCATTACCTTTTAAAAATTATGATGGCACGGTTGCTGAGATAGGAGCAGAGATGAGTCTTTTGCCTAAAAGAATGGAAATTTGGAATCGTTGCTAAATGATTTTTCAAGCAAACTTGATTTACGAACAGTAGGTTACATTCGTATATTAAGACTTCGAAAGGAAAGGGAGTCTGACTTATTTCTCCCTGATAATGAAAAGTATGAATGGGTTCCATTAAGCTTGGAATTTGGTGTGCCCTTATTTAGTCCAGATTTGTGTACCCAGATCTGCAGAAGGGTGGTTGCATCACATTTACTTCAAACAGACTTGCTTACTGAGCAACATAATGCAATGCAAAATTTAAGAAAGAAGATACGTGAGATTTGGCCAGAATACCAGGAAACAGGTCCTATTGCGAAACTATTTTACCACAGAGAACAAGTAAAGGAATCACCTCGCCATCTTATCAACTATGCCAGTGAAAGGTGGAGTACATTTTTGGAAACCTTCAACACCAATATCTGGAGTATCTACTGAACGTCAAAGGCTGAAAATTGCTAATCGACTAAGATGCAGAACTGAAGTTCTTAGTTTTGACGGACACATTCTCAGGAACATTTATTCTGGCTTTTGGCATGATTTTAGTAACGCATTCACTTTTCAGTTTCCGTGATATGATCGTGCTTGTAGTGCTTGTAACTTGTGAAGTTCCTTAAATTGCAATCGTCTTATGTTCAGTGAATTTCTGATAGATCCAATAAGTTGCAAGAGAATTTCATCTTATATAAAGAACTTGCATTGAGGGGAATCACTATCATCAAGCATGAACCAACTTTTGTGAAGGATATATTTCATTAGGTCTCAAGTAAAGATGTAAAGTAAATGAGACATACATTTTCTATGAAGTTAATCATTTTGTTTCATGAAAACATGACTAAACTTTCGCCACAAACTGCACTGCATACTTATTGAAAGTACATAGGTGTATTATTTTTCTATAGCAGTCAAACCATAAATGCTTTGCTTATTATGTTGAATTCTATGACCACAGGTCATATGCTCTTGGGCCTTTGTATGAGTAATGAGGCTAAGACAAGCTCTATTGAAGACTTATCCACAAATTCAGTCAAACCTGAATCAGATGAAGCAGATACACGAGATGTAGTCCTACCAGGTGTCAATCTACTGTTCGATGGATCTCTATTGGTTCCTTTTGTTATAAGTGCTTGTCTGCAGGCTCGACAACCCATTTCATTAATAGCAGAGGCATCAGCTGTGGTGCCCCGTTCCCCCTTTACGGGGAGCGTGGCTAAAGAATACTATCGGTATTGTTCGATCGGGATAGATTGAATCAAGATATTTTTCTCGTTATGGATTTGCTTCTTTGGAACCGATTCCCATATTCAGTGGACCGTGTCCCAAGGATGGACTTAGCGGCAGAGTCAAGAGGGACCTCTCCGCTGCAAGTTTTTCTTGCCTAGTTTTCGCTATTGCTTTCGTGCTTTTGAGTTGGTTTTCGGAGTTACATTTTCTTGAACGGTTTCGATGAATTTCATTGCTTTCGTTCTTTGAAATGCATTTCATTCCGAGCTTGGAAAGAGTAGAAGAGGTATTGATCATCTGTTTGTGGCAATGCAGGTGATCGTGCAGTAGACGTCGTGCGAGCGGAGTCTTGAAGCACCTCTTTCCTTTCTTTCTCCAACCAAATTGGGAAGCTAAATGAACTGGGAAGTGGACTCTAGGAATGGTAATACCATCAAGCTCAAAAGTATGTGTGTTATACGGGAGAAAATGTCTAAGATTGTCCATACCTATAATACAATCATTATCAAAATCTTTAGATAAGAGTAATAAATCGAATTTATAAGAATTAGAATTTCCTTTGAGATCTGGAAAAGAGATCGTAAGGCTTTTGATCTTGTGATTAATAGGAACTTGACGTCCTATGAAATCATTCAGTTTTTCTGGTTTATCAAGCTTGACCCACAGATCCTGAGGAATGAAGATTTCTTGTAATAAGCTAGCTTCTGCTCCCGTGTCTACCAATGCATGAATAGTAAAGTCTTGGTATTCAAGAATACTAATGGTAAGTGGAATATAAATGTGTAATTGGGCTTTAGCTTTTAGATTGAGAGATCTAATCATATTGATGTTATTAGCATGCTCATTATTAAAAAAATCTTCCCAGAGATTGAAGTCAATAGGGATGATCTGTAGCTTCGAGGGCAAGGTCAATATTGTCAAGTGCCGTACTGGAAATTTCTAGGTCAAGAACATTTCAGAATTGAGCATGTCATCAATCCGAGGATGAGTCATAGCACTCCTAGGATGTTCTCCTTTGTGTCTAGTAATATGTTTTGCTTAAGACTGGTTTAGTCGATCTAAATGTCTCATGACAATAGTCCTATAATTACTGATATTTGTTTCCTTTATAATATCTTAAATTTTTTTACTAGATGGGTCATATGATAAGCGTCTTCTATATTGTCTTTATCATATCTCATATGGTCCACATAACAATCTGGAAGTTTGGGGTTAGTATTCCCCTTTTTGCTGGATTCGTGTTCGAACCTTACTCTTTTTTTAACGATCCTTTCCTCATCATGAGGTTGGTTTTCTACTAAGGTTACCCCATGAATAAAAAAAGAGTAAGGTTCCACTGGTGATAAGTCAGGGTTAAATTATGGTCATAAATTTATTCCTCATTTATCCACCAGAGTTAAATTTTTTCAGAATAAACTTGCTGCTGAACATGCTAAGTATAAAGGTTCCACTGGTGAACAACCAAGAAGATAGAATACTGATAAAATACCTATTTTTCTGGATAAAAGAGAACTTGAAGAGATTACTAAAATAAAGAAACTTGTTAAAACAGAGAATATCTTATATTTCCCTTTATAGATAGTGACACTAATTTTACAGACGGATGCTTCAGATAATTTTTGGGCTGGGGTATTTATTGCTAAACATGAAGAAATTGTGGCATATGCATCAGGAAAATTTACAAAGACAGTTGAAATATGCTACGTATGACAAATAATTATTAGCGGTTAAATTAGCCATTAAAAGTTTAAAAAATTACGTTCTTCATTGACACTTTGCCATTGAAACTGATAATAAGTCAGTTGCACAGTTTTTTAAAAAGAAAACCATTAACAATCCCGAAGAAAATCTTAGGAGAACTAGAATTGTCATGTATCTTGAGATTTTTAATTATGATGTAAATTATATTCCAGGATACACTAACTTTCTGGCAGACACTTACCAGGTTGTAGGTTATGGATGATTCACTCTACAAAAATTTAAAGATATTTTTGAAGAAATGAAGAAGCAAAAAAGTTTTAAAGAAGTAGCTTCTAAAAAGAAAAAGAGAGGAGAAGCTAGCTCTTCATCCTCTATTACTACTACTTCTGCGTTGAACAAACCAATAACCTACAGGCGAACAACCAGGTGGACAACCACAATTCTACATTTAACCAAGGAACTCAGGCGAACAGCCAAATGATGGGACAGGCGAACAACCAAATGTTGGGCCACCAGTATGTTAATCAATCACAATCTAGCTGGAGACCAATTAGGCCCACTGGTCCGATTAGGCCCATTATTCCACGACCATATATTCCTTATAACCATGCTCTTATCAAGCCCTGTATAACTTAGAAATGAAAAAAAGTGGATAAGATGGTGTGGGATCGATTCAATGGCTGGTACAAAGCTCTACAAATAAATGATACTAAAGATGGTAGTTACTGGCTTACACAGATAGAAAGAACTTTGATAGCAGAAAAACAGAAGAACTTTTTCCTTGAACAAAGGAATTCGAGAATTCAACAAATGATTTCTAAGATTCTCCTTACCTCATCAACATCTAGATAAATTAATCTTGCTAATTGAAAAAATGAGCTTTTTTCACGAACCAATACTACTCAGAAAGAACTTAGCAATATTATTCCCCATCTTCGGTCAAATGATCTAGTTAATTTCAGAATAAGTGACATTTATGCTTTACTTAAATTACTAGACATAAAAACAGGAAAGTTAGAAGAATTTCATGCTGAGATGATGGTCCAAGAAATGATTTCAATGTATCAACATCTACTTATTGATGACGAAAGACTTCTATTTTTTTAAGAGACTAGAAGATACTGAGATTTATAGTCTTTTTGAAGGAGAGAATCTTATTCTGAACAAGAATAAAGCTCCCATAATTCTTGCTTGTTTCAGCGATCTTCAGAAATACAAAAACCATGTCCGAACAGGAGTGGTTCATGAAGTATATATTAATACTACTTGTCTGGCAGACTTTGCTGGTTGCCTTCCAGAAATATGTATTAAAGCTGCCTCTGATCATTCAACTAGGTTTCAGACCATATTCCAATTGACTATTTGGAGCATATGGGAAGGAAGACATTATGTGAAGCTTTATCAATTATATCAAATATAGGAATTAAATAGACTTACAGAAGAACCCAGTCATGAACATACTACTGTTTTTAAAACAAATTTCCATGAGGAAAGAGAGAATTCTAGCAGCAAAGGAATCCTTCGCTGAAGCCCTTCGATATGCTGATGAAGATTATAAAATTATTATGTCAGAAAATATCCTTCTGGTTGACAAAATTGAAAAAATCGAAGATGCTCAATATTTAAGCAGCTATAGTCATATTAAGAATTTATTGATCATATGTGCTTGGAAAAAATTGGAGAAACTACTAAATTTTATTTTTGGCTAAATGAGGACGACGCAATAGACATGCATGTAGATGAAAATGGAGAAGCAGATTAGAAGCCTGGTGGACCCTACTAATGATGAAGAAAAGAATCGATAAGGAAATGATTCGTAGAAGATATAAAGTAGGTCTAATAAAGACAAAGCAACCTAGAAAAGATTGGGAAAAAGGATGTGCAAGGTGGCAGGCTGCTCTCTTGCAATGGCGTAAGTGGCGTGACGGTTTCGCTTTACCTCCACTACCTAGACCTCCCCTACTTTCTCTACCTCATAATGAAGATTCTCCACTACCTCCACTACCTAGATCTAAGAGCTCGTGCACATAACTTATGCAGCTCCGTGGAAAGGCGATACTTCGTCCGAAGGTATCTCTTCTTTTGAAGTTTTAGTAAAGTGATGTAATGTACATGACGACTATCTCATTTTGCGTCCACTTTTGTAAGTCCGTGCGGCAATTATTCGACTCATTCAAGAGTTGGTAAAAAGATGTCCATTTTCAATAAAGAGAACTTTTTCATGTTTCAACATTTTGTTCAATTATCTGCGTACTCTGAATATGTGCTCGTTATGTAAAATATCTTGGCCTTGTGCGTTGCGCAACCTAGACACGCACGGCGTCACGCCCGGGGGACGACTATCGATTCTACGGAATCGGGACGTGACATCAGCTGCGTCTTCCTTGCTCCCGACAAACAGAACATTGTTCATTCTTTGGTATATATGGAAAATGATGGGTTTGACCCATATTACAATAGATTGGTCATTGTTGTTTGGATATTTTACTACGTGAATGCAAAAGATGTGGACTTTTATTGGTGTATTTTTAGTGTTGCAAGGTGTCAGCAATTAAAGTATGGTCATATTCTCTTTAGAAAGAAGTTCCATGTATTCTAGGTTCAAAGTTTGCATGACTATGATGGTATTTATTTCTTAACAATGATCAAAAAGCATGTCTATGTGTATTGGAGGACAATCTCAATTGGTTGGCTCCCTCCCACCCCCCACTCCCCCCCCCCCCCCCCCCCCCCCCGCGAAAAAAAAAACCCACCCTCCAAGTTTCAGCTCAAATTTCCCCAGTTCAAAGGGAGGTTCCGACCGTCCTGGTCCCCTTTAGTTTGCGCCCGGCTGTGTGTGTGTGGAGTTGTTTTGTAGTAACTTAGTTCAGGGAGTTTACATTTTTTTTTGGTTCTACTTTTCCTTTTTCAAGTGTAACTTGCTGTTTGGAGGCCAATTTAAATGCATTGCCATTTAGCAAGCATGGTTAGCTTATCTTCTTTGACGAGCTGCACAGCCTCCATGAGGTGACTGTTTGACCAGTATTAGCTTGATTACACGAGGAAGTAGATATGAACCATACACCATCTACCTGCGGATAGAAAATCATCCACCCTCCAAGTTTCAGCTCAAATTTCCCCAGTTCAAAGGGAGGTTCCGACCGTCCTGGTCCCCTTTAGTTTGCACCCGACTGTGTGTGTGTGGAGTTGTTGTGTAGTAATTTAGTTCAGGGAGTTTACATTTTTTTTTGGTTCTACTTTTCCTTTTTCAAGTGTAACTTGCTGTTTGGAGGCCAATTTAAATGCATTGCCATTTAGCAAGCATGGTTAGCTTATCTTCTTTGACGAGCTGCACAGCCTCCATGAGGTGACTGTTTGACCAGTATTAGCTTGATTACACGAGGAAGTAGATATGAACCATACACCATCTACCTGCGGATAGAAAATCATCCACCCTCCAAGTTTCAGCTCAAATTTCCCCAGTTCAAAGGGAGGTTCCGACCGCCCTGGTCCCCTTTAGTTTCCGCCCGGCTGTGTGTGTGTGGAGTTGTTGTGTAGTAACTTAGTTCAGGGAGTTTACATTTTTTTTGGTTCTACTTTTCCTTTTTCAAGTGTAACTTGCTGTTTGGAGGCCAATTTAAATGCATTGCCATTTAGCAAGCATGGTTAGCTTATCTTCTTTGACGAGCTGCACAGCCTCCATGAGGTGACTATTTGACCAGTATTAGCTTGATTACACGAGGAAGTAGATATGAACCATACACCATCTACCTGCGGATAGAAAATCATTAGTTATTAAGGAAAATACCATACAACTTTTCCTGTATACATTTAGTTGCCTTACCAAAGGTCTCAACCATCGAGTTGTCCAAGCTTTGGTTGTTTACTTGACTGTTACTATATAGATTTAGTTGGGTTTGTGTCAAGATAAGTTTGGAAAGCCAACTGTTCCATCCATTAGTATAAAGTTTTTTTAAATGCACCCTATAGAATTTTTTTATCATTTCCACCGCTCACCACTGGGTTTGGCCCATACTAACTTTTATATTTGTTGCTATAGATCATCATTTTTTCCTTCACTAATTTGTTTCATCCATTTCTACCTTTACAGGACCCTTCGGTTGCTCATTTCTGTGTCTACTGCTTGTGACAAGGTGTGGATAAAAACGACTTTCATTCCATTCCTTCGGATTTTCAACCATTTCTTTCTTTTATGAAAGCTTCAGGCTCTGTGTTTTGCATCTTAGAGAGTCATTCGCTTCAGATTATTGTGCCAAGTTCTGTTGTGCTTGGTGTTTCCTTTGGTCTCTTGACCATAAAAGACTAAAAGACGGCCCCTGGTGATGTCGTGATTTTGGTTACATACAGCTGAGTTACCTTTTGACATCAAACCTCTCGTTAATATTTGAGGATCAATTTGTACATGATAGAATAAACACTGAAATATTACTCGTTCGTTATGTTGTTTTACATCTGATGTTTAAAGTACCATTTTTTTTTGTAAATGATTCAAATAGACCCCCTTTGAGGGCAGTGACCAACGGTATGCCATCATCCAAATCAGTAGTCACCTAGTAAGCTTGGAGCATGCCAGGTACTAGTGCTGTTTTAAAATTTTGGAATTTCTAACTGTTGTATTTTCTCGGACATGTGTTAACATGCATTAAATTGACTTCTTTATATGAAAACTATTACATGCATATTTATCAAAGTCAGTTGGGTATCCAATTGCTATGATGCTGCTCTTATGCTTGCCTGTTAATAATTTTGCCTCCAGCTCGGCTTTGCCTCATCTTTGGCTGTTGATTTGCAAGAACTTTGATATGTCAGAAACACTAGTGTGAAACCCTTAACATTCAGCAGTGTGAAATATAGTTTTATTCATAATTCAGCAGTCAGGTTGTGCTTCCATTTCCTTTACCTGTTTAGTTATTTGCTGATACAAATCTTTGTAAGAACTGATTGTATCACCCGAGTTCTTCGCATCAAATAAGCCAGCTAACAGTACAAAATAAGCTCTTTCCTTATTAATTCACAAGGGGAGGAGGAGGAGGAGGAGGGGGATGCTCTTTCTAAATTAAACTGTGGGATAGACATAAGCCTGATAGATGCATGCACAAGCCATGTAAGCTGCAGCAGCTATCACAGTGACCAGCAAAAAATTATAATAGTTAGATGGCGCATACAGCCTAGAAATTATATTATCTATGTATATTATTTAAGAAGGATATTACTTTTTCTTAGGGTTACATAGGACATGACACTGGCGACACCAATTTTTTTGGATAAAGATTTTGTTGTTGTTGCATGTAGATGCACCTTGGACTTAAATCTCCAATGCCTCTACACTGGAAACTAGAGAGCCAACTATAAGGATGCCACAAGAATAGATGTTCATTTTACTCCTGATAAAATTGTACTTGCAACTTTCTCTACGCTTATGTATTCTCAGAATATTCTCAATTCTGCAACATCTTGACAAATATATCTTGTTTGAACCTGTTACAGTGAAAGTAAGATGGATAAATTCATTCAGATCCAATCGTAACATGCTGGAGGATGCCGCTAGGATTTACAAAAGATGATTAAGAATGGGTTCGAGCCGACGATACATACTTATAATATGATGATGAAGTCTTATTTCCATGGGAAAAATTATGAGATGGGGTGCGCCACTTGGGAGGAGATGGGGAGGAAGGGGATCCGGACGTTAATTCGTAGAAGGTATTTATTTGAGGGCATATAAGGCAAGGGAGGGCTGAAGAAGCTTGTAGGTACTTGGAGGAGATGATCAACAAGGGGATGAAGGCGCCCCAAATTGGTTACAATAAATTTGCTGCAGATTTCTCGAAGGCTGGGAGGCCTGATGCATTATACGAGTTGGCACCGAAGATGAAATTTACTGGGAAGTTTGAGGCATCTAATGTTCTGAATGGTTGGGCAGAGAGAATGAAGAAGAGGGGCAAATGGAGAGGTACAAAACAAACCGGCGAGAGACTTTTCTAGATTGTTATGTGACTGCTGGATGTTTATGTCCTCTTTGCTACTGGTATGCTACCGGCGATTTCTTTGTATTATTAGACTATATTTAAAATTTAGCAGTTCTGTAAATTTGTCTATTTCTGATAATATTATATTCCCGTTGTACCTAATGAAGGTTTCTAGTTAACATGTAGTTCGACTTGCTTAATGATGTACCAAATGATTTCATCTGTATCCTTACATGTTTCTGTTGCAAATTCTAGCTTGAAAGTAAAATAATTTGTGTCTTACCTATTTCCTACGATTCAGTTATCATTCTTTCTGCAACCTCATATAATATGGAGGAAAGTGCATTGATATTAATATTGGTTTACACATTGACCTTTCAGACTTACCTATAGGGATTCTGTAAGCATACCATGTAATAATCATGTGATAAGAAACTCCAGTACTGTAGGATTAGGTATCTTCACTTTAGAAGCACACAAACTGAGCATATCTGAAGAGTTCTCAGGGGAGGTACATATGTGCATAAACATATTGGGAGGATTTTGGAGGCAAATAGGCGCATAAGCTTGACTTGTTAGTGTAGTGCGTTTAGAAGTTACCTATATCGTGGGTGGTTGTCTCATTTGAAGTACAGAAATGTAGGAATATATGGGAGGCATCGTGACTACATAACTTAAGATTCAACTACCAATTTCTATGCAACTTACACATATTTAGATGGCGAAAAGTGCACTGTTAGTAGGATTAGTCTATGCATTGACATTTGTGAATAACTTGATGGGATTTCGTAAGGAAACCTTGTAATTATCATGTGGCAGGATGATAAATATTATAGGCATCATTATTTTGCTGACAGGAAGATACACCCAATATTTAGAGGGAAACTTGAGGACTCGGTAAGCTTGTGTGGGAGCCTGGAGTGGTGCTTCAACCAAATTCTCTTTCTCAAGTATATAAATTGACAGGATATACTCTTCTATGGAATTTCCTTCAGTACATTCCGCTACTAACATAGAGGGTAAGGTTGAAATCAGGTCGACAAGTGGTCATAAAATTTTGTCAAATCTTTTATGGAGCTTTATTATGCTCTATAGCTGGCCCCATTCTAATGGAAGAAGGCTTAAATGATAATGACAATGGGGTAGATAATAATTTGATTCGATTGGTACCCATCAATAGTTTTCATTCTCTCATCTCTGAGACATATCTTTCCCTTTTGCAGTTTGTTTGCTGGTTTTGAGGTTTCAAGGTCATGAGTATGTTTGCCTCTCAGCTGTATATTGATAGATAAATATAGTGAATACAGAGGAAGGTTCATTTTCACTCTGATCTGTTTTTTTTTTTTTTTTTCTCTTCACACGGCACAATTTTGGTACTTTTTCATATATGAATTATTTTTTCATAGAAAGAAACATTATTTTCTTTCAGGCAACAAGTATATGGTGATAAATCAGCTTTGCTTCAAATTTATTTTGACACTTTCATTCCAGAATCTCACGTGAATATTTTAGATATAGATTTCTTGGGCCTTGTCATTTTATTTGCAGTTGTTTCATAGCATTGTCTTTAGATGATTACTCTTGAAGGCTCTAAAATATTACTATATTTGACCTCTATAGCTAGTAATCTGATTCTATACTCCAAACAACTTCGAAGTCCTTACAAATGCAAACCTGCATTTATATCTAAAATATCCTTGAAATATTAGCACTTAAAACATGTAGCTTTAATAGAATCTTCTTACATTACCCTTTCTCTGCTGAGGGTGTGTTTGGTATGTAAGAAAATGGGGGAATGGAAAGAAAAAATGAAAAAGAAAAAGGGAAAAGGAAAGAAAAGGAAAATAAAGTCTTTTGCTTGTTTGGTTGAGATGAGAAATTTAGAAGAACATTGAGATGAAAATTTTGAGAGAAATAGAGAAGAAGAGGAGAGAGAGAGAGAGAGAGAGAGAGAGAGAGACCGGTGGGATCGGGATTTTCGGAGAAGGGGATAAATGGAGAGAGAATGGATTACCTCAAATTTAGGAGAAAATTGATTTAGGAGAAATTGATAGGAAAAATTTGTATTTGATATGATTCCTTATTTTCTCTCACTTTGATTTTCTTCGTCTCTCCCTAACCAAACATGCCAAATTGATTTTCTTTTTCTTTTTCTTTTTCTTTTCCTTTCTCCCATTTTCTCCATTGTCTCTCAAATGAAACACAGCCTAAGAGTACTGTTGAAGTAGATCTTTGATCTTCTAGAGTCTTACTGTTGAAGTAGATCTTTGATCTTCTAGAGTCTTTGACCATAACGAAAACTTCGTTGCTGCTTTTGGGTGTTTCTATCAAATTGATGATCTTCATAATCCTTATTGCTTCAACTATTTTCAACTTTCAGCCCAAGTGTATTACACTTTTGACATATTACTACTGAGTAACTAAACAATCTCATCCTGAGCATTCACTTCCTCAAATTCCACAATTGTCTACTCCTTCTCTACATGAGCACTATCTCTAAGCTGCCTTTTTTTTTTTTTTTTCCATCTGCTCATCAACCATATAATCCATGTGCCTAACTGTCTATGACCTCCACTGTCACAAATGCTCCACATTATACCCACAATTTTCCACCATCAGAAACACACTGCTCCTCTGAAAGTGGCTTTTGGCAAGTAACCAGAACACTATAGTAGCTCTGAGCACCCCCCCCCCCCCCCCCCCCCCCCCCCCCCTCTCCCCCCCTCCTCTCTCTCTCTCAACAAACCCCTCTGAGATAAGCATCCAGGTGTTACCTGCATGCTCAGAGCTTCAATTTTTAAACCTCTTGTACAGACACTTGGAGTTGGAGCCTCAGGATACTTATTGAAAACTCTAAAGTCACTTCAAATCATCAAATCATGATAATAGCACAGTGCCACTGTAATTTGGATACTTGAACCTATGAAAGATGTGAAACGATACATGGTGTTGAATTTTAACCATACTTTGAAACAATTTTTTAAGCATTTTATTCTGATGACACGCACACATGTACGTACTTTAGTTGTATCCCTATGCCAAGTTTCTGGAAGCTTCCTCTGTTCGACACTACTGGACACCAAAGTGTTCAACAATCCACGTCCTCTAGAATTTTTGAGCAAGCACAATCCACGTCCTCTACAATCCACGTCCTCTAGAATTTTATTCTTTGCCCAGTTCGCTTCAGGTTGTGATCTCGTTGGAGTGCCCAAAACGGGTTAGAGCCACGCTCTTGAAGAATCGAGGCATACAAAGTAACAAAACACTCGTGCAGCTCACATTCGCTGCTTCCATCAACATTTAACAGACCAAAGAAACGATCGCACTCATGTGGTTCCCTGGAAAGGAAAACACATTGAAGAAAGTATGTTTGTGCATTTCTTCGTTGATTGGGACATGTCAACAATTTTCTGTTGCCTTCAGCACTGGTTGAAGATGGAGACAATGCTCTTATAACTTTTATCTTAGGTTCGTGGAACAGATACCACTGCAGGGGATCCGAAAAAAGTGGAGAGGAATGGTCAGGTGTGCATAAATTAGGTGAATTTAACCTATTCGTGGGCAGATGTTTGGTTAATTGGAGGTTTTAGCTCTCTCTCTCTCTCTCTATTTAATGAGAGATTAATTTGCAAATGAATTTGCATTTCGAGCTCAGGTTTTAATTGGAGTTATTGTGAAACTTTACATTTGCCTCTTGTACCACTGTATTGAATGTTAATCTAGTGTTCTAGGGAAATTGCTTAAGAAATTTTTTTATGTTGCATGTGCAGAAATTTGGACATATCTGTAAGCAGGTGCATTGATGTGCATGGAAGAACCATATTTTCTTTGGCATGCTGCAAGTATAGTTTCTGGAATTTGCTTTTGCTCAATGACCATCTAATCCCATTGCAACTTCTGGTGCATGGTTGCTTTCAGTGGCAGATATCTAGGTAGGCTATCAAGACCTGCATGTTTTAACTGTCAGTTCCTTTTGTGTTGTTTCACTACTATTTTAAAGCTCCCCCAGCATAATGGACTAAAACAATATCCCTAACCTGTCCAATTTAGCATGATTGTCAATCTGTGGAGCAAAATTTGTATGTTCGATTATTCTTGTGGTATGTGATGGTCATTTGGGCAAATGCATACATATGCGACTGCAACGGCCCTTTAAACACTACAAAAAAGACTCATGGTAATCCAAATTTTCATCCTTGATAATTACAAATTTGCCACTTCAATTTGCCACTTCCAATAATTACTCACCGGGCTGTCCACTTTCAATTGATTTTTTTTTATAATCAGGACTGTCAAATTTTGACAGTCCTACCAATTGGAAGAACTTTTAAAATTTTGACAGTCCTAACAATTGGAAGGATTGTCAAAATTTTGACAGTCCTACAAAAATATGTTGACTTTTTAGGACTGTCAAAATTTTGATAGTCAGAGGAGAGGACTACGCGAGGTGACACGAGGACGGGGCTGCGTGGAGGCCGGAATGGGGGGGGGGGGGGGTGCGGAGCTGCACGAGGCGGAGTAGCGGAAGGAGGAGGAGGAGGAGAGGGGGTTGGAGAGGAGGAGAAGGACGCCCAGGAGCGGAAGGAGGTCGGAGGGGGGCGGAGGAGCGGGAGGAGGAGAGGATCCAGAGATGATGGTGAGGAGAGGATCCAGAGATGATGATGAGGAGGATGCTGGAGGGGAGTGGGGGGCGACGGAGCAGACCTCGTCTGCCTCCGCCGTCCCTCCGAGGAGGTCTCCGGCGGTGACGGAGTCGACTGGAAGGTGCTCGAGGTGCGGCTCGGTTGTGACGACGCGGTCGACGACGCGAAGAGGCGAATAATCGAGGAAGGAGGGAGGAGGAGAGGCCGGGTGGGGGTGGCGGTGGGAGAGGAACAAGAGGAGGGAGGTGAAGAGGATGGACAACCCTAGTAAAATTTGGACTAGTATGAGTAAAAATTCTTCCTAACTGGACTAGTACCAATACTGGACTAGTCCCGAGTCATTTTTGTAGTGCTTTTATCATAGGCCTTTATTTGGTATGGCTTAAAACTGATTTGAGATGATGTTTTCAATCGAACTGAAATAGTCAAAATCGAATACATAGAAATTCTAGAAATCCGAGATCGAAATAACTGAAATTAACCATAACCGAATCGACCCAAAATCTAAACCGAATATTTTGTTTAGTATTTTCAAAACCTAAATCGAACTGATCCCCCCCCCCCCCCCACCTTCTCAAATATAACTGTTCTTATTCGATTCAGATATCGATCCAAAAACTTAATAATGTTCACCCATATTTGAAGGGTACTGACTTGATGAGGGACAAAGATATGTGAAGGATGGGTCCCATGAAATACTTGATAGGGGTTGAGGCATAGTTAGTAGGGACTATGCTATGACTACAACCAAATGCCTACAATCCTTTTACAACCGGCCAAGTGGTGCTGACGTGACGGCCACATGACGGTCGTCCATTGGAAGAAGATAAAGAGGTGGGACCCGGTGGCCGTCCGGCGACAAAAATGTCACGGGACGGCTGCCGATTGGGAGAGAGGGTGGAGCTGGTGTGGCCCACATAACAGATGTGTGTGTGCCAAAATCCTATGTCGACATTTAACCAACTATGGTACACCATCAACATTTTAGCGACAAGATACCGTGGATATATTGAACATGGTGACCATCATTTTAATGTAGTTTCTTAAACCTCTTCAGTTTTCTTGCCAGTAATTTACTGCTCTCTTTGCTGATTTGATCCGCATAAATGATGAATTTGTCATTTTCCTCTGCAATTCTTTCTGTAATTTGTTAGATTTTCCAGGTTGTGAACAACTAAATGATTCCATACTTTACTTTCTCTTTTGTTTGGTACCTCCAGAAAGCTGAGCTAGAAAAATATTCTCTCTTTCCAGTGCAGGCAAAGGAAGAATATGAGCTGGTTTAAAAGTGGGGAAATGAGAAAGGTCAATCAATCTGTTGCTTGAGACTCTCCAGATGTATGTTCTTTCCTTCGCATTGTCATTGCAGGTTTCTTTGGTCTTCTTTCACCTTAAGGCAGAGAAACTTTTTGAGCAAGCACAAGCAAGGACAAGGTACAAGTGATCTTTTTTAACAAATGAAGGGAAGTACTTTTCGTGCCTCTCCCTATTTGTAAGGCTTTAGATACATTGAACAGCAAATATTCTGCAAATTAAAAGGGAAAAAAAAGAAGAAGAAACCAAACTGTCTACTCTTTGTATAATGGACACGAGTCCATTATTTTTTTACAGTAAAAAGTAAAAAAAAAAAAAAAAAAAAAGGTACCAAGCATATGTTTGTTTCTTTTTGGAGGTCACGAGTGAATTTGGATTGTATGGTGTGCCAATTCTTCAGGTTCTTCTTCTTCTCCTTGGGCTCTTTGGATGGGTGAAGAATCTCTTCTCTGCTTCAGAAATGGTAACATTTCAGTTTTGATTGGCAGTGAAAGAGAGTTTTACTCTACTTAGGCTAAATTATTCTAATTGCACTTCAGCTATAGTGTTCGGCCGTTTTTGTCACCTCAACTTTTCATTGTTCGATTTTGACGTCTCAACTTTATAAATTGCTCTTTTAAAGCATATATGGCAATACAAGTATTTAAATTGCGGTTTTGTAATACAGGATATATTTTTGAAGTGGTCTCGATGTGCTTCAAAATTGATGAAAGATGTTTCAAAAGAACAACTAAATTAAGGTGCCAAAAACGTCATAACGCTATAGTTGGGTTGATTACAACTCACATATCTCAGATGCCGTCGCCGTCCCTTCTGGTAGGCTGCTACGAGTCGCATGAAGAAATAGATCGGTACTATGATTCCGCTCGCCCTTAGCAAGAACACCTACATGCACAAGTTCACAATTCTGTAGGCTTGATCTTGCTTATTACTGGTCCCGACTTCTGAGTAAGAATGAATGTGAGCTCACCGTGGCTATTGTGAAGGGATAATCGCTACTCCCTGCCGATACCACGACCACGAAGTGTCTGGCCAGTAGAAATAGTGACAACTGCAAATGTAAGCGCAAGTTTAGCTAACAAATGATTAAACGCCCAACCAAAGTCCGCAATTGTACTGTACGGTGCATATGTGCTGATGAGTTGGAAAAAACTTAAAAACTTTCTTACCATCAGAGCTATCGAGCGGCAGACTGTGGTGCCCCTATCGGATGCGGGCAAGCACTCGGGGTAATCTTGATCCGATCCATCTTCGCTCCCTTGGTCCTGAGACTCGTAATTTAGCCTTGGGACCTCCAAACTTCCTCTGCAATGTATATTTAGTTAGTTACTATGGTTTTGTGAGTAATGTAATTAGTTCTAATATGTTGATTTAATCGAGTCACTATATATATATATATATATATATATATATATATATATATATATATATGATTTGGTTCTAATATTTGGTTAAATCATAAATTAGTTCTAATATGTTTGACTGTCGGTCAAAGAAATTTAGTTCGCGGATAGGAATAATAATATGGTTCATCCGTCCTGTGCTATATGGTCCACCCGATTCTCTCTCAAAAAAGAGATTTTTTTTTTTCAACATTCCTATTTTTTTTTTACTACTCGAAAAAAGTAAACAATAGCCTCCTTTAATTTTCTTTCTATATATAATTATCTAAATATCA